>BRDA01038492.1:22755-32837 GCA_036984385.1 Crenuchus spilurus
CTAAAAAATGTTAAGCTTAATGACATAATTTCACGCAAAACTGCTGTCGCTTAAACTTTGCTTAACCATGCAAAGACATTTATCAGCAAACAGTTCTAAAGCTGGAAAACGTTCTACAATTTATTAAAAGACAACTTCTATGTCTATTGCATGCAGGGTTAAACATGTCAGATTGTTCAAACACTTCTCACATGATATGCTTGGATATACAGTACAGTAACACATTAAAACATTTGAATATTATGTCAATTTTTTTATTGATTTTTTTTTCACGTGAGGTCATAGATTATATTTATGGCATGTTAAGTTACATTTTTCAAGCCTTATTTTGATGTAATGTTGATCAGTTTGGTTTATTAGAACGTTTCATTTGAATTTTATCAACATTAATAATTAAAAAAAAAAGAGTCATCACATGTAAAGTGACACATTTCAAGTCCATTTTTTTTAAAATTTTTTTTTTTAATTATTATTATTATTATTATTATTATTATTTTGATACCGTTCTGAGTTTCATGAGCAATAAGCCAAACTGGTTTATTTAAAAAAATAAAAAAGGCTTGAAATGTGATTTACATATAATGAATATAAAATGTTATCATTTACCTTTTAACTTTCACAATATAACTTTTTTTTTTTAGATACTGGTCCACCATCTTAAATCTATTAAGCCACGTGTGTTCAGGGATTTCAGTTTGTTCTTAGTCTTCACTTCTGTTAGACAACCTTGTTTATGAGATTTCAGATGTTATAAGATTAAAACATTTTGTCTGATCCTAGATCAGAGATGTGAACAAACGAAATACCTGACAGTGTTATTTCTGATGTCTTCAGGTGTGCTCTCTTGATACTCTCTGGTTTTTAAAAAAAGATTTTCTGGATCCTGTTTTGGTACGTTGGAAGGCTTTAGAAGCAGCTTCCTGTTCTGCCTTTTTGACTCAGGTTTTGGGCTGCTGTTTGTTTTCTCTGTGGATTTAAGGTGTGAGTCACTGATAAAGTGGCTAAATTTAACCAGTGCTACTCACTAATGCCCTCAAGTGAGTTTCCCAAAAGCATCGGCCTGTTCAGATCACTGTAGCTGTCAGAGTGAGGGTTTTAAAACAAATCTTAACACAATCCAAGTCCTATAATGCTCTAAAGGGTATTCATGTTACCCAGAGATAATGCACTATTAATACTACCAGACACTTTATACTGACCTGACTGCTATATACAGTATTTAACTGTAGATCTGTTCTCTTGTTTTTAGTTATTATTTCTAGAATCTTTCAAGGAAGCCTAAGGATGCTAAGACCCCCTGCCCTCTCTCCGGGCACCAGGCATGGCACCCTAACACTCCAACTATAGCCAGGACAGGGTGCCAATCCATCTCTGGGTTCATATATATATATATATATATATATATATAGCTTGAATTATTATATTTTTAAGTATCTGTGAGAGGAGCATAAATAAGCAGAGACACATTTTTCAGTACAAGTCAGAGCGCTGCACTTTTTTCAGCCCACTCACACGAATGGTCATTCATATGATGGGAAATTCCAAACATTCCATTGAAGGATTAGTGATCCAGGAAATTCCCATTTGGTCTCTATAAACTAGACTAATCTATAAAACAGAATACATCAGATTGTCTGAAATCGCCCTCATACTCAAAAGGGTTAAGTATGGCATATTTGAATTTGTGCAGGGAGAAGTCTTCGCGGCTGGCCACAGATGTGGACTTGGATCAGGAGCTGAGTGAGCGTTTGGGTCTGGGCAGCAGTGAAACACTGACCAATGGTAACCGTGCTGACCTGGAGGCTGCTAAGCGACTCGCCAAACGGCTCTTCAACCTGGATGGCTTTAGGAAGTGTGATATTGCACGTCACTTAACCAAAAAGTGAGTGAAAAAAGGCTTCTGTGTAGTTTAGTTTTCTAACCCATCACTGTGGTAGCACTCTTTCATTAAAGACATATGTTTACTAAATCTGCATAATGATTATAAACAAATACACTGGTGCATCAAAAGAAATGAGAAAATTGTGAAAAGTGAATTGTTCATATTTCAATGCAAAAACAAACTTTCATAAATTAGAATACACGTAAAGTGAAATACACTACCGGTCAAAAGTTTTAGAAAGTTTCTGGTATGCGCCTAGTTGGTCAGGGGTTCATCCTACAGCAAGACAATGGCCCAAAACCTAAGTCCAAGCTCTGCCAGAACTACCTCAGGAAAAAACAACAAGATGGTCAGCTTGAAAACATGGAGTGGCAGCACAGTCTCCAGACTTAAACCCCATCCAACTGATTTGGGATGAACTGGACAGAAGAGTGAAAATAAAGTAAACCCATTCAAATTTGATGTGAATATCTACAAAAAACAAGTCAAGTTAAATATGTTCACAGCAGTGGTGATAGGAGCCAGACATCTAAAGCATCTCTAAAAGCTGCATCCTAAAGCAGACTTGATTTGATATGATCCGTTGACATTGATGATCACTTTTGTAATGCCAAAGCCATTATTTTTTCAAGATTTATCATCTTGAACATCACATATAAAAGGCAATTATACAAGTATACTCATTGGCCACTTCATTAGGTACACATACCTCATTGTCCGTTTTAGCTCCACTGATCATAGAAGTGCACTTTGTAGTTCTACAATCTGTTTAATTGTATACTGTGTTCATTATGTTCTTCAATCATCAAGACTCTCATTCTCATTCTCAGCAGTGACACTGATGTGGTGGTGGTGTGTTGAGTGGATCAGACAGCAGAGCTGCTGGAGATGTTAAACACTGTGTCCACTCTGACACACCTACCTTGTTGGTCCACCTTGTAGATGTAAAGTCAGAGACAGCAGCTCAGCACAGTTTGTGAGGTCCTCTAGTCCTTCATTGGTGCTCACAGGATGCTGTTGGCATGGTTGTTTTGATCGGTGCAGCAGTGACACTGAGGTGTTTAAAAACAGCATCTCTGCTGTGTCTGATATACCCACCACCACATCAGTGTCTCTGCAGCACTGAGAATGATCCACCACCCAAATAATAGCTGCTCTGTGGGGGTCCTGACCATTTAAAGAACAGGGTAAACAAAGTCTACCAAGAAACAGATGGACTACAGTCTGTAATTGTAGAATTACAAAGTGCACCTATATGCTCAGTGGAGCTAAAATGTACAATGAGTGTAGATACAAGGAGAGGTGGTTTTAATGATATTTATAATGTTATTTATGTTTCACATCTATTTGGGTTTAAAGGGCCAACATAGATCAGTCTGCTTATTGAATAATTTGGTACATCTGACTTCAGGACACTGTTCGTCTCCAGATTCTTTCTGTCATATCTGGGCCACTGTGTGTATCTGAGTCCCTGCTGCCTGGCATGGATCAGTTGTTTAGACTGCCAGTGGCGCTGTGCCTTTGTGTGCTCAGAGTTTAAGAGCTTTTTCCTCTCTGACAGATGTACCATGGGAACAGCAAAACCCCTTCAACCCTGACCAGCAGTTCTGGAAGAGCTTAAACTGACACGTCTGTCATTCACTCTCTCTCTCACTCTTTCTCTCACTTCTCTTGTGTCCTCTCACTTCCTAGTAATGACTTCAGTCGTATGGTAGCGGAGGAGTATTTGGGTTACTTTAATTTTACTGGGCAGACTTTGGACCAAGCACTACGGTATGTGTACTCTTTGCTTTTTAATACATATGAATAAACTTTTAATCAAATCAAATGTATTTATAAAGTGCTTTTTACAACTGATGTCACAAAACAGTGTTGTGTTTAATGAAAACACAACATCAAACCAAACACTTAAATATAAGAAATACTTCCATAATTGGTACACTAAATAGACTGGAAGCAAAACTGGCCTTCATGTACCAAAAAAAATTAACTGGAGTTCAGACAAGGGGTTTAGATTAGGAGTCTGGTTCAGTGGGGTTTAGATTAGGGATCCAGTTTATTTGGATTTAGATTTGGGATCTGGATTATTTTGGTTTAGGACAGGACTTTGATTCAGTGGGGTTTAGATTAGGGATCTGGTTTATTGGGGTTTAGATTAGGGATCTGGTTTATTGGGGTTTAGATTAGGGATCTGGTTTATTGGGGTTTAGATTAGGGATCTGGTTTATTGGGGTTTAGGACATGACTGACTTAATGAGGTTTAGATTATTGGTCTGGTTTATTTAGGTTTAGATTAGGGATCTGGTTTATTGGGGTTTAGGACATGACTGACATAATGAGGTTTAGATTATTGGTCTGGTTTATTTGGGTTTAGATTAGGAATCTGGTTTATTGGGGTTTAGATTAGAGATCTGGTTTATTGTGGTTTTGGTCAAAGGTCTGGTTCAGTGGGGTTTAGATTTGGCTTCTGGTTCATGGGAGTTTAGGACAGGATTCTGGTTCAGGGTGGTCAGTAAAGTTGTTTAGTGGGGTTTAGGTCAGTGGAGTGGTTTAGTGGTTGGATTTAGGTAAGGTGGTTTAATGGCATGTTGATCAGTGGAGTGTTTAAGGTCAGGGGTTTAAGTTATGAGTCTGGTTCAGTGGAGTGTAGATACATGGACTGGTTTATTAGGGTTTGGGTCAGGGATCTGGTTATGTGTGATCAGGGGATGGAGATGACCACTATAGAAACCAGAAACCCCATTCTGTAGTCAGTGAACCGTTTTCTCTTCATATTTTGAATCATTATCTAAAATGTCAGACCCTGTATTATCTTTGTTAGATCTAAAATGTTCTAAAAGCTGATATGATGTCATGCATTCTAACAGTACCTTAAAGTCAGTATCAGTATCACACACCACCATGCTTGGATTCTTTCTGAATGACCTTAACTGTTTTTTTGCTAAAGTAATGTCTGCGGTTTGTTTAAAAATGATCTATTATGTATTATTTTCTGTGTATTAAGACCCTTGCTCAGTCAAAGCAGAGGCTTTCATCAGTTTGTCTGTAATCCTTGAATGTACATGGCAGCAAATTACACATTTTGTTTTTTGTGATGGTGTTTTTGCTTATGTGTCACCTCGTATGTATACCCAGTAAAACAGGAAGTCTTGAATGAACATGTTCTAAGGGTTTCTAATGGATGCAGTTAAATTTCTTTAAATGTTGGGCCTTTTCATAGCCTTTTTTCTCTTTTCTACTAATAATGCTGAAGAACAATATATAAAGTTAGAAAAACAATACATCCTCCTAGGGCTTTGTTTTTAAGTTGCCATACACTTTAAGTTGTTGGAGTGCCATCTGCTGGTCATGATTATTCAAAGTATTCTGGCATAAACGTTAGTGCAGATGTAATATTTGTGATGCCAAAGCATAATTATTTGCTTTATATTTGGGAGCTGTCTAAGGCCTTCAAGTCAGGAATTGTTGATACGGTGCTGTGACCAGCCATCTGTGTTTACTGTGAGTGATATTATTGTTTATTTGCCTCAGGACCTTCCTGCTGGAATTTGTCTTGATGGGAGAAACTCAGGAGAGAGAGCGAGTGCTAGCTCATTTCTCACGGAGATACCTGCAGTGTAACCCTGTACTCATGCTGTCTGAAGGTACGAGTGCCTGAAAGAGGACTTTACTTTAACCATGTAAAGCCTGAACCATCAAAAGATGTTCATTTGACTTTCTGATTCATTATGAAAAAAGAAATTAAATAATGTTGCATATATGTGTTTTATTTTATATCATACACAGTCATATCACAATATAATGACCATCTGTGTAAAAGAGTTCTCTGTATTTGCACCTCTATTCTGTACCTCTTGTTGGAGTTGTCACTCCACTCTTACATCAGTGGTCCATGGGGCACCACTGTTATATGTTGGGAGGCACTCGGTGTACAAGATGTACATTCTCAGTACACTGTTACTACAACAGCTGTAGAACATCCCACAAAGTCAGTGGCTTCTGAGATGCTACCACCACCATGCTTCACTCAGTACCCTATTATCATGCCCTTTTTGGCATCAGTCTAATCATGTCGTTTAGCTGTGATGGTTTTACGCTCTGCTACAACTGACTGGTGTGCTCACAAGCAGCAAACCCTGTCACATGGCATCCCAGGCCAAGTTCATTCCAAACCAGGGATGGTCATAATATTCCAATATAACTGTGTATTTGATAAATTCAGAAGCTGTTGCTCACAACAAACAAACAAAAACACACAGCGCATAAATGTTTTACAGGGGTGATAAAATTCCAGAAATATTCCAGAATTCCGGATTTTGATATCCCAAATATGATGTTTTAGAATGATGAAAATCCGAACCTTTTTCGAGAAAAAATAGAGTAAGTGACGAAACAGTTTGGGTACAAACCAACTGCGAGTGGTCGGAAATCTCTGGAATCCGGAAGGTTTATTATTTTCTTGTACACGTAAGCGACCGTGCACACAAGTGCCAAAAGAAGTGAGCTGAGAAAACATTCAAAACAATGCAAAATAAATGAGAAGATATGATTTTTCTACGCCAAACTCATTATTACTCAAGTCCTTTCAAACTATGTATCCTCTGGTGCATGTACTTCGTAGATAATCCAACAGAGGGTTAAAGACATCTATCTGATTTTATACATCAGTTTATTTAATTCATTACATACAATTTATATAGTAATACATAGTGTACGATAATTTATCATTCACTTATCACACTGGTGATGTAGAGGTTTTAAAAACTCAACTATGTAACTCGATGGAAGTGACAGCTGCTTAAATAGGGAAGTTCCTGGTAGTTATTATCTGTGTAGCTGGAAGAGGTTTTGTTTCTGTGCAGAGAAACAAGCATCCATGTCAGCTCTGTCGTGATTTTACCAAAATTAAAATCAACATCAACCAAACAGATAGTTTAAGATGTTTTGAGACATCGAATAATTTTGACACAATCGATGGCAATTTTGACATGGATGCATCCCCCACCCTCTGCCGTTCTTCTGTCTTCTCTTCACTTTATATATTGGCCATGTACAGAGTTGCTGCTATGACTGGTCTGTTTTAATTAAAAACTTGATTGTCCACATACCTTTTTGGTATTTTCTTTGTTTTATTATTATGTGAAATCCAGTCAAAATCAATATGAAAACTGAAGTATGCCAACATTTAACATTTCCTTTACTTGGGTCTGTATTACAAATGTAATAAATTTAATGTTCAATCTGAATTCTCTTTATGACCATGTGCATCCTTTATGTGCAATTTAATCCACTAGTCAAAGACCCTTGAGACCAGTGGTTTGTGCACAAATTTAAGACATTCTGAGCTATCTGAAACAGGGTCTCCTGGACCCCTTGCCTGTACTTTCAGGATTTTCATTTTGGCTCTGTTATCACCCCTGGTTTTAACACCCACAAGTTTTCTTTCATTATTACTCAAGTCCTTTCAAACTATGTATCCTCTGGTGCATGTACTGCATAGACAATCCAACAGGGGGTTAAAGACATCTATCTGATTTTATACATCAGTTTATTTAATTCATTACACACAATTTATATAGTAATACATAGTGTACAATAATTTATCATTCACTTATCACACTGGTGATGTAGAGGTCTTAAAAACTCAACTATGTATCAGATATCATTTGGCTTTATAAGTTTTTTTGTGTTGTAGTTGGTAGCATTCAGTTATCAAGTCAGATGACTTCATGACATTATAGGTTTTTGTTTGAAACGAGTGGTTCACCCAGAAGTAATATGTAACATATTTCTGCACTTAACCCAGATGTAGTCTACCAGTCAAGACATGTTTGGAATCCAATTTTTTCTCATTTAGTCTTGAACAAACCCTCACCACTACTGGCAACCACTTCAGACAGCAGCAGGGCTGGTAGAAGACTGATGGTGCACTCCAAACATGTCTTAGCTGAATATCTTGAAGTGAGGTCATGTGATTTTTTTGAGCAAATAATTCTTTTCATTTTGGATATCTCCAATTACTGTGTGTTTAAAATATACTAGCCATTCACTGCTTCTCAGAAGAAGAATGTGTCTAGGACCAGGACTTTTGTTTTTCTGTTCCGTTTTAAAGCCATAAGCTGATCCCAGACCAGCATACTTATCCTGAGAAGCTGGATAAATATGGGCCAATGACCCATATTCGATTTTATTTTCCTATTTACATATTCCAGTCAGCTGGAATGTGTATGGGTATCACTTTAGCTTGTTTTTAATAGCCCTAATGTATTAGCAGTTGTTTTAAACTTTACCTTAAACCTTTTGCTTTATTCTTACAGATAGTGTCCACACACTGACCTGTGCACTGATGCTGCTCAACACAGATCTGCATGGCCAGGTAATGAGGGTTAGAGTGCGTATTTTAGACTGTGTTTTTGAACAAATTCATATTTTACTCAAAGTTCTGAGAAAATAAATATAACTTAAGTTTATGGAATGGGCATCTATTGCTTATAAATATTAAAGGGCACATGCCATGGAAAACTACATTGTCCTTGATTTTATGAAAAGTTTCAAAAGGTAATGTCTTCTCCTTGGTCCTTGACTGAAAGCAAAATAGAAAAAATGGTAAGTTTTGAATTCACTCATTTTGTGATGTCACAGATCAGTGCATTATTGTGACACACCCCTTGCAGGGGCTGTTTAGCTAAGCTGGAGCAATCAAAATGGTGCTTTATTCACCCATATTGTGCAAATGCAAACACAGTCACAAAGCACAAAACAGTGTAACTAAATATAAATCATAGATCCAAGGAGGACTCTGGTATTTCACTTAGCTAAATTGTCCTGTTTCCAAGAATCAGTTTTAAGTCCATAGTGTCCATAAAGCTCAGTTAATCTTTGGCTGCTTGCCATGTAGCTCCAGACCCCCACACGTCCACAGTGGTTTGTCTTGCGTATCTCAGACTTCTTCTCATGTGTGTCAAACCAAGCACTTTTTAGCAGCTCCTGTAGCTACATATCTAATCAGCTCCAGGTGTGGCACATTACAGATGGTGCTCCTAACAATGTGTGGGGCTGACCACAATATTTACAAATACTTAGTTGTACAGCCTTTATGACATTTAATTCCACTTACTCAACTGTTTCAACCCAAGACTTTCAAAGTGACAGTATGATAACCAGTCAAAGCAGATATCACTGACATATCAGTGTTAAAGGCACAGTAACAGCAAGCCTGTTATTCTTAGTCATAAAAAGACAAAAAACGTATTATTTCATCATTTATTATTTTTAGTTAATCAACCCACACAAACATCATAAGTGGACCTTCATGGAAGAAAATTAAATATAGGAATATTATAGGATCTATGCCATAGTAAGTCTTTTTTGTACTGGTTTGCTTTAGCTTTTTATTGAAGTTAAAATCAGTTTATAGACATAAATATTGAAAAATTTGCTATTTATGCTTTAAGTCAAATTAACATGTGCAGTTTACAATGTAGTTTCCACCAGTAACTGCATGTCTCAGTGCTCTCTCAGGAATGTATTTAATGTTTTATACTCTCTCCAGACTCCATAATGTTGGCCAAAAGTAGGTCATACGTTAAGATTCAACGTTGATGTTCATTTTTTCTTTATTCTTGCCCTCTTCTTCTGATCTCTCTCTCTCTCTCTCTCTCTCTCTCTCTCTCTCTCTCTCTCTCTCTCTCTCTCTCTCTCTCTCTCTCTCTCTCTCACTGTCTCACTCACTCACTCTCTCACTCACTCACAGTCATGCGGAACATTCCCTGCAGAGTTCCTGTGTTGTGAAGTACAGGAATTAATTTGTTAAAATGGCTTGTTGCTGTCTGTGTGGATCAGAGAGCATCCTCTGCTCCAGTCCACCCAATCAAAGCCCCTCTCTATAAACACTACCTTTTAAATACATTACTACATTACCCATTTCTACAAATCACAAGACCTCATGAATGCCCACTTTTGGCCTGTCTCCCCTTCTGTGGACAAGTGCTTCTTTAGATGGTTTCTTTTGGAATTATCCTGATGTGTGATTTCAGATGTAAGGATGTATAATGCCAGTTACTAAACTAGATTAATGACACTACAATATAACCCCCATCAATAAGCATGCTATTTCAAATTAGAATAGGTAACATTTCAGTGTGTTTACAGTTTTTACACTGTATGTAAACAGTGCTGGTGCTAGCTATGCTGTGTGTAT
>BRDA01038499.1:0-15421 GCA_036984385.1 Crenuchus spilurus
TTTAGGTGACTATTTAGCTATACTGTTTGTTAGCAATGTTACACTTCCAGTCTAGACTAAAGAAGCAAACTTGGTCTCCTCATCTCAGCTGATCTGGAGTAAGTGGAAACGTGTCTAAACTTTTTCTTTAAGATCTTTTAACTTATTCATTCATATCAAAATTCACAGCATGAGCGGTCAGACTCGAACACTCACCATTGTCCAGTTCTGTGAGCTCGCTCATGTAATTCTATCCTGCAGTGTTACAGGGGTCCTGGCACCTCCTATTAGGAGCAGAACTGCATCACTGAGGCTGTAAACACTAAGGTAAGCTCTTAACTGCCCACAGAGAGCACATTCCAGCTCTTTCGTCACAGCCATGCTTCACATTAGCATTAAGATATTTGTGTAGTAACTTGTAGACCAATGGAGACATAAAGGACACAAGCAGGAACTCGGGGAATTAAGAAGTGGACATAATGTAGATCACCCAAGCTGGACACTAAACATTACTGTTAACTATGTGTTATGCAGAATGTACACAGCCATATAAAAAATGAGAAAATCAGGAAAAAGTGACAAAGATTTACTGATGTATAAGTATTATTTATAGCTCATGAATATCAGAAATCATTAGCATATTTGCATATCATAATCATTAGCATCATTAGCAATAATTAGCATATTTGAGCATATGAGATTTCTCAACATATGAGATGGTAAAAGAATCACAGTCTTCACTTTTCATATGGAAACTAGGAAATTGAACAAAATGTGATGAAAGCCAGAACTGAAAAATGTTCAGTCACAAACTAAACTTGCTCTTGAAGAAGTGCTAAAATACTCCTTCAGCTGAGTGATGTACACACCAGCAGCTGCAGTGCCTCTGTCCAGCATGTAGATAATGTAGGTATTTGTATTATTAAAGTAGATTAAGGATATAATTGGTGCTGGTGTTTGGTTATGACCTACTATTATAATTAAGTTTTAAACTGTTTTCCTCCTTTGTGCTTGTAAACACTGGCATTAATGAAAATATACATTGTAGACTAATTGATATCATATACCGAGCATTATTAAACCAAAGGAGGTCAATGTTTTAAGCATTGTTATTATTAATTATGAAGATGATATCTCCTCACATACCCCTCAAACTGAGCCATTAACACTTACATTAAATTATTGTTCCCTTTTATAGTCAATTCTATACCTTAGAATAAGGAAAAATCTGCTTCTTATGGAAAAATAAACTAACAGCCAGAAAATGTATTCTGAACAAGACCCTGTAAACGTCTGATACATCTCAATACTGTGTTTTACAGAGTATCACTGTTAACTGTGTGCCTTTGGTGACAGCCCTTAAATTCTGACTGTTGACAGGCAGAAAAAAGAAGGCATGTGCCATCCTCACTAATTACTGCAAATGAGTATCATTAGTGAGCAGCACCTTCTGTTTCACACCAGGCCCAGTTCGCATTCTGATGGCCCTTAGCTTTAATGTGCTAATGCTCTAAACTGTTAAGGTGACATTCCAAGAAAAGAAGTAGACAGGATTTGGGATGCATGATCATCAAATACAGTGTTAAAAAAAACTGCAGATTATAATATAACCGTGTCTTTGTATCAGTTAGCAGATTATATAAATTCAGTTGTTTCATTGTGTTGATAATCTCTTCCCTGGTTATTAAAGGTGTGACAGCCTGGTGACAAATATATTACATTAGTAACAGAGCACATTCTTTACACCACTGAGGATATTCTGCATTTGGGACACTATCACCCCCCACACACACACTCACCACCTCTCAGCCATTTGCATGTGGCAAAAATGTAGCAAAATGGACCACCAAGACAAAAGCAACAAAGCAGGGAATGTGACGGTGGCTAACCAAGATGGACACATTATTAGCTACCTCCTACCCCTAAATCGGGGGCTATATTTGGCAGAAGTCAGTTTGTCTTCTGCTTGGTTTTCACACCTGCCTCTCTGTCACCAGAACAGTCTCAAACCCTAGACTAGTGTCGTAATGTCCTGTTGTCACATGACAGTGTCTGTGTGTGTTCTCCTGGTTCTCCTGCCCCAGGATGAGAGCCAACACAAGGAGATCAAAGCCAGGAGCCTATCATAACGTTGTGGAGCTGTGATCCTACCCCCAGGTGCTAAAGCATCAGTGATGACCAGCTAAGGGCCACCACGGCTGGCGATAGCTTTAAAAACCACTGTGGGACACAAAGCAAACGGGGGAGAATGCAATTTAGTCTGAAATAGTCTTATATTCAAGATGTCATTCTCTAATAATAATATGGGTTAAGTTCATTAGAGAATAATAATTATGCATTATAGATATTAAGTTTGAATTATAAATTTATAGTTATAGTCTTTAAATCTAAAATGTTTTGTTTAAATCTAATAGTTTTGAACTTTACTTTCCCAGGAAAAAAAATATGTACTGTTATGCTTAAACATGTTACAGTAAAAAATATTATGTATGTTTATACTTACCAACCTGTTAGTCCAAGTAATTATTTATTTAAGAGTTACTTTAAAGTGTCACTTCTTTTCCTAACAACTAGAACGTGTGGCATTCCATTGTCATGTAATAAGGCTGTAACGTTTGATTCAAAGTAATTACCTAGTACAGTGGAACCTTGACTTATGAGTTTAATTCGTTGTGTCATCGAGCTCATTAAAATGAATTGAAATGCTATTATTCCATTCCAGCACCTACATTTTTTCAACCACAGCATTTTTTTTGTTATGCGTTTTTTAAATAAGAAAAAAAAATTATAAGTAACAAATAATGTAGAAAAAAATTATAATACATACAATAATAAAAGAAAATATAAAGAAATAAACTGGTTTTATTAAGTGTATTTATCTTGAAGATCAGACGAAGATGCTGACGGAGGTGGAGGAGATTGGCAGAGGAGGTTGGGAGAGTTTTTCATTTCATGTTCTATTGTTAACTTACTCACTACACACTTAATGCTACAATTTATTGCTAAATTTAACTTACACACTATGCTGCACTTTATTGCTAAACTTAATTGCTATTTTTTTAAAAATCACTTCAGTTTATCTTCTTTTTCTTCTTCGCTGACTTTTGTCTTTTTCGCCACACTTCCCTCGTTTTCACTTGCAGAGTGTTTCAATAAAAAGTTGTCCAAGAAAGTTTGTTTTTTCCTCTCTTTCAAAATATTTTGAAAATGAGTGAGACATGTGTCATTACACAGCACCAAAGCATGACTTCTTATTCTCAGCACTGATCTTGGCACTCATGCTTGCTGGACTACCTAGTGGTGGGTGGCATAAGCTTGCTTGCTTGTAACTCAGATCTCGGCTCGCATCATAAAGCAAAAAATCTACTGAGTGACAGCTCATATCTTGGAAAATTTGTAAGTTGATTCACTCATAAGTCAAGGTTCCACTGTATTTGGTGTTTGAACCACTCAGTTACATAGTAAATACACATGAAAGTGTTTTTGGATTCTATTATTATAAGAAAAACCTGGTATAGAACCTTTCCATTATGTTGTAGCTCTTGGGTATCATATAGTAAAATCTGTAAAGAATCACATATTGAGAGCAAAACTAGCTCTCCTATGGCATCACAACAAAGCACCTTTGCTCGTTTATTGATAAGAGTGTACATTCAGCATATGAGATGGTAAAAGAATCACAGTCTTCACTTTTCATATGGAAACTAGGAAATTGAACAAAATGTGATGAAAGCCTGAACTGAAAAATGTTCAGTCACAAACTGAACTTGCTCTTGAAGAAGTGCTAAAATACTCCTTCAGCTGAGTGATGTACACACCAGCAGCTGCAGTGCCTCTGTCCAGCATGTAGATAATGTAGGTATAATTGGTAAAAATGTGTGGTAATATATTGCCCCATTTGGGCTTCACCGACTGAGCTGGTCCAAAAAGTGTTGGAGGTCCCATGGCTTTGGGACCGATGAGAGTTAAACAGACCACACAGAGAGTGTACCCCAACCACCCCCAACATGCACACACACACACACACACACACACAAATACATACTCACTTTTGTCTGACCTTGTGCCTTTCTCGCTGTGTAATATGAGTATCATTAGAATTTCTCACATTTAAAAAGTGGTTATCAGGGTCGTCTAGAAACATGGCCTCAAATACCTGTGACACTGCGGTTTAATATTATGAGCTTTCTTATGAATTATCACTAAGAATGGCCTGTCTGAACAGTGGTGGCACAACAGGAAAAAATGTCTCCTGTGTAAAACACCATTGAACTTTTTCCAGGCATATTCACATCATGTATAAATAAGTGAATGAGTGAGTGGTGACATACAGAACTGTAGTAACATTTTTAGAATCAATTTTACATATATTTCCTAAAACATTAAGAAATAAGTTAAAAATAAATAAATAGGATGAAGACATAAAATAAAAATATATAAGAGGACATTTATTTCATTACTATTACCATTAATATAATATATTACATAGTGAATATTTGATACCTGTACATAATAATACTAGAAAGAATATGAAATATATTCCAATGCATCCTAAAATATTTTGGAATATTCTGACAATACTGAATCATATATTGAATCATGTACTGAGAAACTCACAGAGTTTCTTGAGACTGGGTGGGCCAGGGTGAAGGTGTGTCTTAATGACTCCTCCTGTTGTTTTAAAGAGCTCCTCTTCAAAGAAGTGTTTACAGGGGAGCCAGGCCATGACACCTCTTTCTCTCCATCTCTCTCTCTCTCTCTCTCTCTCTCTCTCACACACACACACACACACACACACACACACACACACACACACACACACACACACACACACTTACACAGCCCAATGCTGGCATTCCATACTGAAGGATCATGCAGAAGACCCCCACCATGAACTCTTGTGCCTCCTTCCACTCCTCAAGCCTCCTGCTGCCCAGAGCCTGGCTCTTAAGCAGGGTTCAGTTTCAGCCCTCTATCTCATAGAATTACATTGCCCTTTAAATCGCTACTAGATGCCTCTTCACCCCACCCCACTCAGAGACACGTCCCAACCATCTGAAAAACACACATCCAAAAACACAGACACTTTATACACCAGCTAATCTTCACATACTCATCTGTCATCTTAAGTGCCAAATTTCTTTTAATACCTGCAAGTCTACTTGCCGTAAAATCACTTTTGCCACCAGATCAGTCTTGCCACTGAAAAGATTTAAGGTTGTATAAATGAAAATGCATTTAACTCCTTAATCTGTAGGTTACATGTTATACGGTTATGAGAAAGTTCTCTTTTTATGCAACTACTGTGATGTTTGACATGCTTAAAAAAACAAAAATATACATTTAATTTGAATGCACTCAGGTTGCTACGTAATGCTGAGTTTCCACTATAAAATGTTAGTAAGCTGTACTATGTTTTTGTAGTTAGTTGAAACTATGTAGACTGGAAGTGAATATTAATTGAATTGAATTTAAAGTTGTAAACAACAGCTTTGAAAGAAAGGATTTGTGGGACGAGCTTGGGCAGCTCAAGTGAACTGTGGACCCACATATAACTGGCATGACAGTATTTTCACATATTTGGAAGAATAAAAGATTTCAGATTCACCTCAACCCAGCCTACTGCCGTGCTTTTATGTACAGTCATGTTTCAACAATACTGAGCTAGAAATAGAAACAGTAACTTAATTAACAATGAGGTAACACTCAGACACAGAATCAAAGACTATTGCCTTTGTAAACTGTATCAGTCAACAACATGAAATGCAGCATAGCAACTGACAGATAACACACATTAGTGCATTTCTAGCAATGAGGAGTGTGATGGAAAGCTCCAGAATGCACAGTGTTACACAGACCATAAAGCTAAGGTGACTTTCGCATGATGCCAGGGTCATCATTACTCCTGACAGCAGAGGAGAGTGAGCTGAAACCCAAGCCGGGGAGCAGGGCAGCCGTGCCACAGCGCTGCATCCCAAACATTCACACCAGCCCTGGCCCTCTCATCACCATGCTCTCCTGCCCCTGTAACTCCGGCCATAAGGCATGACTCACATTTTATTCAACGTCAGAGCACTGGATCCTCCTGAACACTTTTACAGCCAAACCCTCAACAAGATGTAGCACTTTAAACACTAACTTGTCTTTAACTTACCCACAGGACGTGGATTTTGGAAGTGTATATAGACCAAGCAAATGGGTGCAGGTGTGAATCCACCCACAGCCTTCATAGCACAATCATCTGATGTGAAAGAACAAAGTCTTTGAGGCCTTTGTGTGTATTCTTATGGATATATGAGGTACTTCACCAATGAAAGAATAACTATTTACTTATTTATTTTGCCTTGTCATGGATTCTATAAGTGTCTATAGACAAAGGAAGCTCCAGCTGTTATGTTGAAACAATCCAGTCTTATTTCGGCCTCATAGCACTACCATCTGATGTGTTTTGATGCCTTCTTATGTATTCATAATAATGAGATAATTCAACAGTATGGACTTGAGCCTGAGCACTTGAATATTGGGGATAGAAATAGGGAAAAAGATGCTTGCTATTTTGATTCTTAACTTTGATTTTGTTCCAGAAACATCATAATGAAGTGAACTTAAAAAAAACTAACTTTAAAAAAGATTTCACATCATCATTATCATCAACAACAACAAATACCATCATTTATCATTCTTCAATTCATGCTGCATAAAACAGAATATTATGTTACACGCACCCAAACGCTGTATTCTATATTTGTCCCTTTAATGAGGGGCCAGCATTCCAGGGGCTTTCTACCTAATCATAGTGCCTAGGACAAATGTGTGCAGGCCAGGACACACACACACACACAGTAACCCTTGGCACATGCTGGTCGTCAACAAGACGGCACACATCTCACTCACAACAAATTTACAACTTTACCAGAACTACAAAAACCAAATAAAGAGTTTGAAGAGCACACTCCCTATCCCCTTATAACATGGAAAGACCCCATAACACAAGCCATGCTTCTGTGGATGATTGTATGGAAGGTGTCAGATACCACCTATGAAACAGAGAGTCGACAAAGGGATCAGCTTTCCTACTTTCTTGTGTTATGATCACTCTTTGTATTTTTCTTTACCCGTCTCGCTGCCCTGTTCAGGTGGCAATTAGCAGGCCAGTGGGCTGGGTTATGTTGTGCTGGTGCTGTTACTGAACATTGCTAACAGACAGCTGCTGGCCCTGGTAAAAGCAAAGGCCCATTGATGTGTTTACCAGCTGTGCTTGTAAGCCCACAGTGGCCTCCTATGCTCTGTCATGGGTTAGGTCTTACCTCTATACATAGTCTCTTCCTCACGTATAGCACACAATCTGTAAAATCTTGATTAAAAATGCACACGTTTATAATGTGATATTAGTCTAAAATCTATTTTTCAGTAAAAAAAAAACACAAGAGAAAGACATGTTTAATATCTAAAGTTGGCTTTTTTTGTTTTGGAGTGGCGCCAAAAGACTGATATATAAAAGTGTATGACTGATATACATTTCAGTGATGTTTGACCATTATTAGTTAGCTGCACTAACCCTGTAGCTCAAAGACTCAAAACTAAAATAACAAACTTGAAGTACCAAACATGGCCAATCAACTATGTTTGGGGTAAATGAACCATTGAATTGTGAACCATTCCAGTAACATTTACATTTACAACATTTGGCAGACGCTCTTATCTGAGTGATGTACAAAATGCTTTGTATCCATTAAGAGAATTATCTCAGCTAGTACAGACAGATTAGAGTCCAAACTTCTCTTCAGTTCAGACACTGTTAGAACTAAACCATCACTAATACCTAGAAAGAAGGAAATATACACAATTATACACAATATAAGAGCTTTACAATAGATTACAATAAGAGTTTTAAACTAGTGCTCACTTAAGTGCTCCATAAAAAGATGAGTCTTCAGTCTGTGTTTGAGGACTGTGAGTGACTCTGCTGTTTGAACAACCAGTGGGAGTTTGTTTCACCACCTGGGTGCTAGCACAGAGAAGAGTGTTGATGCTAATGTTCCACATGTCTTGAAGAATGGCGGCTCAAGCCAAGCTATAAACTGCAAAGGCCTGTAGATCTACAATTAATTTAGCATTTTATTATAGACCAAAAATATTTCAAAGAGTAAAGAAAGATAGTTTCTATGATGATGATGATGATATATATATATAATTCTATTAGGAACTCGGTATTTGCTAAGTATTATAACTCAGCTCTACACAGTACATCTGCCAGGGTTAAATCAACACTATTAGAGTTAAATTAACACTGAGAGTGTTACATTTGGACACTCTCAGTGTTAATTTAACTCTAATAGTGTTGATGTAACACTGGTAGATTTACTGTGTAGTTGCTTCTACTTGAGTCATTATTTTAAAGTAACTTTTCGGTTTCCTTGAAGGTGGTTTTCAGAATTCATTGCTTTTGTGCAGTGATATTAATAATTATTTTTGAATCATTTTAATGAAGAAAGCTTCCCCCATGTATGCGATTCCTTGTTAATCAAATGTGTTAACGAAGACTCATGGCTCGCCACCAGATTAATTAACCGTAAACCACCCCCCCAAAAAAAACCAAAAAAAAAAAACACAATAACTATTAATAACCCAAAAATATCAATTAGTCATAAAATCACCTATTTCCCAATTGAAGATTAATTTATTCTTAGTATAAAACATTTTTTTAGAGGAGAATCCATCCATCCATCACCTTAACAGCTCAATCCAGCACAGGGCCGTGAACCATTCATTGGTCACTGGGCAGGGCATTACAATATTTTAGCCAGAGCCAGGATAGAGTACCAATCCATCACTGGGCACACACAAAGATTCACACACTCATACCAGGATAATTTAAAGTAAATCATTCAGCTCACATCCATGTTTTTGTATTTTGGGAGGAAACTAGAGACTCTGGAAGAAACCCACATAGACATGGAGGAGAACAATGAAACTCCACCCAGATGAGGAATCAAACTTTTTCAGAGAAGAATCTCCACTGATAGAGTGAGAGACCCTGAGATGAGATTCACATTTAGTATTAGAATGAAGCCATTTCAACAAACTGCTGTCTATTCTTTGAGCTATCAACAATCACCTGAGGAATTTAAAGGCCTCTGCTGTGCATGAGCTCAATTTTATTTTCTGAGTCTTATGATGAGAGACGGGCATTAAAATGGAAAAGGCCACATTCCAGCACTGGTGTACTGAGAATTAACACAAACACTCCCTGATGCCCGGGATCAACAACATCAGAAATAGCGCCACAAATGAAATAATAAACCACAAGAAGACAGACAGACAGACTTTACAAATCACCTTCATTAGTCTATTAGGAAACTAATTTGGAACACATTCTTTCTGATGGCTAAACTGTGAGTGATGAGTTCATTTTAATGACGATGATAATGGGGCCAAGCATTATTCTTTTAATATCTCTCCCGATACTTAATTGCCACTATTTTTGCGGCATCCTCACCGCTATCTGTGGCTATTCTCAAAGTGCAGTCACAATTAGAAGTACACTGTATCTCTGCCAAGGTTGAGGCTGTTCAAATCCAGCACAAATGGCGTACTTAAGCAAAAACATTTAGCCTATTAACTCAATAAGAAGCTGGGTAAATTCATGACAGCAGCATCCTCTGATTGGACAGAAAGTGATATCCATCTGGGATAAACAACTAAAGTTCTGTCTCTAACTCGGGTATGTTTAATACCCACGACACTGCACCTCTCATGTCCTTTTCACCATTGAGCAGTGCGTAATCCACTGATAATGTAATCTAGAGCTAGTAATAATGGCACATCAAAGAGGGTCACCATCTTTACAGCTCAAAGCAGGTGTGAAGAGGGGTTCTCCACATCACTCACAGATGTAGTTAAACAGGATGTATACTGCAGTGACAGAGTTAAAGATTAATGGCTAACTTTAGCCCACTAACAAAGGTACCACCTGGCTAAGTTATGGTTATTTTGGGTTTCAACTTAAACGCACCAGTTAACCTTTCTAAGAGAACCTGTCCATGTATTATTGTTTTACTGTAGTATTTGTTATATTCCCCAATCATGTGTATTATACAAATATCTGATTATTTTACATAAAATAAATAGTATCTTAACATGCATGCCTGTTTCTGAGCATCTGGGGACTCTTAACAATATCTCATCTCTATCCACTCAGTCAAATGACTGTGTGCAATACAAAACAATAGTTAATACAAATTACATTTAATAGTGATTTCCATGCAATTAAATAATAATTAAACCTATAAAATGTGGTCATATGATTTGTTCTGACAATATCATGACCCACCACCTTTTGTGATTCGTGTTAAGCATCTAAATGACTGCAGCATATACACTTTATAGCAAGAAATGTCTCTGATAACATGCCTTGTGATACAGTTTCCATAAACTCTGCACAACGTGGTTCAGATTTTTATGTATAACATAATTTTGAAAATATGCCAGAAAGTGTAAACATGACAGAAATAAAATGACTGAAGAGACTGGTTCAAAATGCTGGGAATCTTTTGACAGCTGCACCCAGAGACACACTTCTCCAAGTCAGCCAAAGCCAAAACATGGACAAAAGGCAGGTGGTGTTCTACAGGGAGGTCTGTAGTGTGCTCTCCAACAGTATGACAAACTTTGTCACTCCTTTCTTCAGGAAAAAAAAACACAATTCTGTAGGTCTACCTACCACAAACACACCCTTATGCAAGGTATGACACTTATAATAAAAAGGTTTCCTGAGAAACACGATCTCAGATCTTAAAAATACATGTTCTTATCTGTCTTGGCTTGAATATACAGTTCTATAAAATAGTCTTTATACTACTAGAAGGTTTTTAAAACTTCACACTAATACATCATTTACAGAAGATCCATCCACCACCAGGATCATTATATGAAACCCTAACTGGTTCTTCTCTGACATCTAAGTTTATGGTTCCTTTATATTTTCAGAACGTATGCCAATTGCATTTTTTGTTGTTGTTATCTTAGTTTCCCTGGACTGGATCTGTAATTTGTTACACTTACATGAATCCGGACAAGGTGATTATGTATATGTGTTAAGGAGCAGAGGTCAAGTCAAGGGTGCAGGTCGTGGTGACCCAGGGTTGACCATAATCTGGGTGTTCTCCTTTCTTCCCTCCTGGCCCAACGGGCCCCCAGGGTTTGCCCAGTCCCTCACGTCAGTCAGCCAACCCAAGGAGAGCCCAGCAACATGGGCCATGGCTGAAACAGGAGAGGGGCCTTCAGGGTCATGAATGGGGGGATGCAGCCCACAGACAGCGACTTAAGGCAAATGTTACAGGGATGTATTGTCTTAAGTAACATGAGTTAAGAGCATCACTTCATCACAGGTTTCAGAGCTTCTATGTGCAGTGAAAGAAGACAACTATTTGTGGGTTGACAAAATCTGATTGTATAATAGTCAGGCCTCACTGACGGCTAATGAGGTGACAATGAGATGAGGTGATGCTCATAGAGTGATGAATGAATAAGGAATTTTACAATTCATAGAATGATAATGTTATACAAATATGATATACACTGTATGAAATGGTCTTCAAAAGGCATGAAGCCAAAAACAAAACACACTTTCTCACATTATAAGCAATATCAATGTGTTATTTTGATTTGTACAATTAAAAAAAAAGTGAAAAAAGAAAGGAGTACCTTGCAAAAATATAGGAACCCTAGGAGATTTGAGAACTCAGATAAACTTCACTGTGGTCTCAAACATTAAATAGACTGTTAGGATAATGGCTTGTTCACAATCATCATTAAAACCAGGTGAAACAAATTTCAAAGCTTTATAAATACCCAGACTTAACCTTTCCCCTAAAAGCAGCTATAGGTTCTTCTAAGTGCTGCCCAGCACTCTGAAAATGAAAAAGGTCAAGGCCCACAAAGCAGGAGAAGGCTATAAGAAGCAAATTGTTGTCAGGTTGCTGTTTCCTCAGTTCAAAATATAAATAAGAAATAACAGTTAACATGAACAGTGTGGATATCAAGATAAGGTCTGGAAGATAAACACATTTTTTCAGAGACAACTGTTTGTAGGATTACTAGAAAGGCAAATCAGAACCTCCGCTTGACTGCAAAAGACCTTCAGGAAAGTTTAGCAGACTCTGGAGTTGTGGTATATTGTTCTACTGTTCTGCAGCACCTGCACAAATATGGTCTTCATGGAAGAGTCATCAGAAGAAAACCTTTCCTGCATCCTCACCACAAAAAGCAGTGACAGACATTTGCAAAACAACATCTAAACAAGCCCTGAGGACAGATGAGGTTAAAATAGAACTCTTTGGCCACAATGAGCAAAGGTACGTTTGGAGAAAAAAAGGCAGAGAATTTCTTGAAAAAAACACCTCTCCAACCATTAAGCATGGGGGTGGATCAGTTGTGCTTTACTCACTGCAGTAAAGATCTACAATGAGTCTCATTACTGCAGGGACAGCACTGAGATCCTGCTAGCTGAACTGTGCTAAACCTCACCACAGTATAGTTGTGGCATTATACTGTACATCGTATTACACTATACTATAGCCTGACTGTTAAGTTACCTTTTTGCACTTTTCACTTTGCAATTTTAACTATAGTCTGTAATGTGTGTTTTTATTTATTTATTTATTTATACTGTTTGTATGCTTTTTGTGTTGATGCTGATGTGATATTTCAACTTCCTTCAGGATCAAATTTTATCTCATTTAATCTAATTATGAAGAAAGTTTAAAATCCCAATAACGTATACTGGGAGATACTGGGAGATATGGAAGGATGTCTATCTTTCTTTGTACAAAATGGAGGGGAACTTCTCAATTAGTGGGGCACCTACCCAGGCACTTCATTATGTACAATTATAGAACCCTATATAGCACTGCATCACATTTTCTCTACTAAAAAGGGCTCAGTTTGGGACACAGTCTAGCAGGGGTGCAATGTGCCCTTTTCTATTGGAATGGCAACCAAATTATTTATTATTAATATTAAAGACACATCATCATAATTTATTACAAAAAAGGGGTCACTTTTTTTGCCCATGTGAAGGGCAGGTAACAGCACTTTTAGCCATTCTAGAGGGCACTTTGGTAATCATAGGTGCACAAGGGGGATGGGGTTGGTGGTGCACAAGTGATGGACCCCCACCCACAGACATTATAATGTATATGCCCCCACCTCCCGAGGGTCTCCACCACTGTTAGACACTGGACACTAGATTAAAAATAATAACATTTATTATTTATTTCACACATCTTTCTGTGGATAGGAGTGAACTTTCCGAAAGATGGCCTCTTTTTTTCCTTTGTGCTTTCTTTCTGAGCTGTGCTGAGACTCGGGGAGACTTTCCTCCTCCAGCGCCCCGTCCGCTCACACGCCCCGGATGAACTCGACAGTTTGACCGGAAAACGATTTCCCGCTGTCAAATCCTGCGTTGGTTAAATCAGCTGTTTACTGTAAACAGAGCGACTTTTCAGCGGCTACAGGACTTTTATGAAACATCGACGTCACACGGCAGGAACAGCGAGCAGTGATCTTATTATAAGGACGGTGACGAGCTGAAGTGCACCGTTAGCTCAGACATGGCTGAACCACGTGAGAAGAGGTTAAAAAGCATCGCTCCCGTCTGTAAAACACACCGAGCCTTTGTGGGGAGTAAAGTAAAGCAGAATCTGCCCGCTGTGCTGGAGGAAGGTCTGTGTGGTGTGTCCAGCTTGTTCATGGAGGTCGCTTACCGTCTGCAGGCGATGGTAAGAGGACACAGGACACATATAAACCTCTCTGCTGTCCTTCTTCCTCACGTACAGTCTGTTTACTCTGAACAGCAGCTTTGATTACATCTGATCTGTGTCAGAAGTCTGTCTGACATCTACAGCCTCCACATCTTTAAAGAAAAAGCCATGTATGATGAGAAAAATAGATTATAGACAGACAGACAGACGGGTAGATAGATATACAGACAGACTGATAGACAGATACGGGTGCAGACAGACAGATAGACAAACAAACTGATAGATAGATAGATAGATGCACAGACAGATAGATATATAAACAGATATACAGACAGACTAATAGACAGACAGAAAAGATATAAAAGTAGATGGACATACAGACAGACTGATAGATAGATAGATGTACAGACAGATAGACAAACTGATAGATAGATAGATAGATAGATAGATAGATGTACAGACAGATAGATGTACAGACAGATAGACAAACTGATAGATAGATAAGCAGATAGATATACAGACAGACAAATAGACAGACAGAAAGACAGACAGATGGATATAAAACTAGATATACAGATAGATAGATAGATAGATAGATAGATAGATACAGGTACAGATAGATAGATAGATAGATACAGGTACAGATAGATAGATAGATACAGGTACAGATAGATAGATAGATAGATAGACAAACAGATAGATAGATACAGGTACAGATAGATAGATAAACAGATAGATATACAGAAAGACAGACAGATGGATATAAAAATAGACAGACAGATAGACAAACAGATAGATAGATAAACAGATAGATATACAGATAGATAGATAGATGTACAGACAGATAGATGTACAGACAGATAGACAAACTGATAGATAGATAAGCAGATAGATATACAGACAGACAAATAGACAGACAGAAAGACAGACAGATGGATATAAAACTAGATATACAGACAGACAGATAGATAGATAGATAGATAGATAGATAGATAGATAGATAGATAGATAGATAGATAGATAGATACAGGTACAGATAGATAGATAGATAGATAGATAGATAGATAGATAGATACAGGTATAGATAGATACAGGTATAGATAGATAGATAGATAGATAGATAGATAGATAGATAGATAGATAGATACAGGTACAGATAGATAGATAAACAGATAGATATACAGACAGACTAATAGACAGACAGATGGATATAAAACTAGATATACAGACAGACAGACAGATAGATAGATAGATAGAGGTACAGACAGATAGATAGATGTACAGACAGATAGACAAACTGATAGATAAACAGATAGATATACAGACAGACTAATAGACAGACAGAAAGACAGACAGATGGATATAAAACTAGATATATATACAGACAGACAGACAGACAGACAGACAGACAGACAGACAGATAGATAGATAGATAGATAGATAGATACAAACTGGATTCCAAAAAAGTTGGGACACTAAACAAATTGTGAATAAAAATTGAATGCAATGATGTGGAGATGCCAACATCTAATATTTTATTCAGAATAGAGCACAAATCACAGATCAAAAGTTTAAACTGAGAGGATGTATCATTTTAAGGGAAAAATATGTTGTTTCAAAATTTCATGGCGTCAACGAATCCCAAAAAAGTTGGGACAAGGCCATTTTTACCACTGTGT
>BRDA01038500.1:0-21560 GCA_036984385.1 Crenuchus spilurus
CTTCTCTCTCTCTCTTTTCTTTCTTCTCTCTCTCTTTCTCTTTTCTCTTCTTCTCTCTCTCTGTCTCAATCTCTTTTCTCTTCTTCTCTCTCTCTCTGTCTCTCTCTCTCGGTGTGTCAGCTGGTGGTGAGGTGTTTCCCCTGGGGATGGGCAGTCCAGGGGGTGTTAGTGTAGCCGCCGGAGCTTTATAGACTCCCTACTGAGAGCATCTCCTTAATGCACACAAAGAGCCGCATTTATCCAAACCCTGACCGTTCTGACCCCCTTAACTCAGTCCCCTCGGCCCAGTCTGCCGGCTTCTTTCAGGAACACACAAAGCACCCATCGGCAGTCTCCCCTCGTTGCCTTCCCACTCGGCTACAATCAGAGAACTAGTGCTCACAGAGGGAACTGTGGGAACGTTGAGTTACACCTTCAATTATTAGCTGCTATTAATAAGCCCGAAAAATGTAGATCAAAGGAAAGACAACTTTGTTTATAGAAAATCAAGGTAAGCTAAACACAGGCTGTGCTAAGCACATACATAAACATCCAACATTCAGAGAATAATAAATGTGCTCTATTCCTGCCCGTCTTATTCTTGTCGTTTTCGCTCATTACCAGTGCTCCGTCCTTCCCCTTACCATGTTCTCCTCGGCTTTCAAACAGTTTACTTCTTTCATTCTCACTTCCTTTTCTCTTTCACTGTTGTTTACTCCTGCTCCCCCCCTCCCTTCTTCTCTTTCACTTCTTTAGGTTTCATTCCCCCCGTTTTCTCATGGAACCTCGTGCACTACCCGTTTCGGAGGGGTGAGGAGGGCTGCAGTCTGAAGTTTAGTTTGTGTGTGTGTATCCTTTTCGGAGACCCCCGCCGGGAGGAAGAAGCTTCTTTTCATGGCTTTCTGCATTCCAGCGCGTCCCGAGCGCTCTTTAAATGTGGAGAGAAAAGGTGGGGGGGGGAGGGGGGAGGGTGAGTGATGGACGTTTGTGTCCCAGGACTTTTGCACCATTTCTCATGGCGCTGCTTGGTTTTCTGCTGAATCAAAACCACGTCTCCTGCGCTGACACGGTGGGAGAGAAATGAGTAGGAAAACGCTTTCAGACAAGATTTCCCTTGTCCACTCAGCAGGCAGTACAAAAGTCAGTTTCTCTGAGGTCTGCTTCTGTGTCACAGCCTCATATAGACTAACACTCAAAGGTTTGGGCTCATCCTACAACACTGAACGTTTTCCATGCCAAACACAAGCTTGTATTTCAGAAGACGTTTCTGTTTTCATCTTCTGTGGGAGAAGAGTGAGGTTTGGCATCATCAACACTATTCAGCTCAGTTTTAGTGTCTCCCAGAAGATGCTGATTGTGAGTTTATAGGCTTTAGCACAGCTGTTTTCCACCAGAAGAGATACTAAGACATGCTCTAGTGGACCAGACAGCAGATTTTAAACAGTTATCTCACTGTCTCACACCCACCTCCTTGGTCCATACAGTGGTGGTCCTAGCCCGTTTGGCGCTAGCCCTGGGCGAACAACCCCTCAGGCGATCCCCCCCCAGTTGTTGATTGACCAACAGCTTATCAGTACACTCACCAACTCCAACACCCAGCAACAACCCCTGCCAACCTCCCCGACCAGGACAAACATTGGCCAACTATAAGAACCTCTCAGGGGCAGGCCAGGCAGCCCCTGATGTCGTGCCACCCTGGGCGGCTGCCCATATTGCCCATATCAGAAACCACCACTGGGTCCACCTTGTAGATGTAAAGTCACTAGATGAGACAGTAACTCAGCACAGTTTGTGTTGGTCCTCTAGTCCTTCACTGGTGCTCACAGGACACTGTTGACTGGATTGTTTTGGTTGGTGTACTATTTTCACTCCAGCAGTGACACTGAAGTGTTTAAAAATATCAACAGAGGCCCCGAGTGGCTCAGCAGGCTAAGACGCCGACACTATGACAAGAGGACTGCGAGTTCAAATCCCAGTCATGATGGTGTTTGCCATCAACAGCCGGGGCCCAAGATTGGCCGTGCTCTCTCTGTGCAGGTAGATGGCGCTCTCACTCTCCCCATCACTCTCACATTGCAATGTCCGCTGGCTCAGGCGTCTACTGATTGGTTCATTCAGAGCTGGGAACCCTGTTTCTCCGAGCGCGTTGGCTCCCCAGTGACGGTGTATCAGCGGTAGTTGGAAAAGAGGTGGTGGCTGTATCACCCGCAATGGAGGAGACTTGTGCTTGTCTTCACTCTTTTAGAATCAGGGACAGTGCAAAGTGATGGGGAGAGTGCTAATGGGTTGGGTTAATTGGTGACTACCACATTGGGAAAGAGAGAAAATTGGCAAAAATTTATAAAAAAAAAATCAACAGCTCTGATGTTTCTGATCCACTCATACCAGCACAACACATACTAACACACCACCACCACATCAGTGTCACTGCAGTGTTGAGAATGATCTACCACCCAAATAATACCTGCTCTGTTGGTGTTCTGCCCATTGAAGAACATGGTGAAAGATGGACTAGATGAAACAGATGAACTACATGCCCATCGATGTTGACGAGGTGTGTACAAACGTTTGCTTATGACTATAGTTTGCACCGTCTCTCCCACAAAGAGGTGTTGCACAACATCTCGAGGGTTTCCACTATCATCTGAGTTCATTAGCTGAATCAATTGCCATTTTGCTCTTGAATTTCAAAGAAGAGCTCGATGCCAGGCTCCTTTGATGTATCATTATCTGCTTACATCAGCAGGGATGATAACAGCCTGAGAGCAAGAGCAGTAGAGCCAGCCAAAGCTTCAGGCTGAATATGAAGAGAGCACCGTCTCTGTTTACTCTGCCCCGGGAGTCTATTTTCTGCCCTTACATGCACTTGCAGTGTTTCTAGATTGCAGTGGAGTGGTCTAGTGGTTTTTTATGCTTCTCCATGCACTTGTTGCGTGTCTAAAATACACGTCTAGTTTAAAAATGGACTGTGAACAGCAGAGCACTCAAGGCAATCACCTCCCGCTTTCATACTCAAGGTTATGGCAGGTGGTTCACTGTCCCAATCTCCTTGGCCTGGTGCTCCTGCTCGAATTAGCACTCTTTGAACTTCTTCAACCTTTTTTTCATCACGCTATTTGAGAATTCACCCCAGGGCACGGTTTCGCTTTGGTTTATCTTAGAAACTTTACAGCCATCCACCTTGCACTCGTCTGCAATGTTGGGATCAGGTGTGCACCTGTGCCCTGTGGTCCTGGACTTTTTCAAGGAGATGACTTCTGACCCCTGAGGTCAGTAATGGATGGATGGTAAATGCAAGAGTCAATGAGCTAGCAGTGAGTCAGGAAGAGGGCAGAATGTCATGTCTAATCTTCGGGTGGTCTGGATTCGATCCATAAACAAAAGAAACTAAACTAAAGATGGTGCTGGTGATAAAAAATGGCAATTGTGCCTTCATGCTAATTATTTCTTGCTCATACTTGCAAGTATAGAAATGCTGTAAAATTTACAGAGTTAAAACTTTCAAGTATTACCACATTAGTAATAGTAAATAAGAATTTATACGTTCCTTATAATTTGAATTTGATTAACTATTGTCATGTGTCTGCTCTGAAAATGCAATTATGTTATGACATTATTCGAAAAACCTATTATTTCATTGTTTTTAACATTGAACTGCAACTTCTAGAAAGTTGTAACACCATTCCAAGACAATCTAACAACATACTGACAGTGTTATTTCAATTAAATGGGTTTTAACCCTCAGGAGATTCTGATTGGATCAAATCACATGCCTGGTTGAATACATCAGTCACGCTGAGCATTGTCATAAACTTCCTTCGAGAAGTGTGTTCTCTTGTTTTTTGAAAAATAGGCCTCTGTGTAATGCCATATTTATACCCCAGGGAAACAGGAAGTGATTAATTACTAAGCAAGTTTTTGTCTGATGTTGACAATGTTAACTGTCCTCCTGCTGTGGCCTCCTGATATGCTAACGCCAGTCATCAGCTAACATTGCTTGCAGCTGTGACTGGCTTATTTCTGTAAAGGGTAGCATTTTCTCTGTGGCTTTCCCTGATTATCTAGGGTTTGTCGTAAGTTGTAATTGCCCACAGTCACTGCCTGTGCAGGTCAGACTCTGCCGGTAACTGGTGGTATTCGCTCCAAGGATTCACCCTGTCTGTTTATCAGTCTCTGGCCTTTTCACTTTGTCCTCTGATGCCAGAGATGTTCTGTTCTTTTCTGTCTCATGTATGAGTGTGTCTGTCACTTGCGTTGTGTGTTTGTAGTGAGTGGTATACATTTCTCAGAATACATCTGGAGTGGTGTTGCACCTACTAGAGGGAGGAGAATCAGTCCCCAAACTATCTATCTACAGCGCCCTCCATAATTATTGGCACCCCTAGTTAAGAAGTGTTCTTTGGCTTCTAATAAATAATACATTCAAATAAATTATTTTTTTTTAATAATATAGGACAACAATGCAAAAAAAGAGAAAAATCTAAGCTTTAATTCAAGTGCCTTTATTTGGTGAAAAAAAATCACACATTAAGAAATAAATTTTTTAAATTAAATCATGTGTGCCACAAATACTGGCACCTCTGGTGTTAGTACTTTGTACAACCTTCTTTTGCCAAAAAGACAGCACTTAATCTTCTCCTATAACTCTTCACAAGATCCCATGTATCCATACAAGGTTCCCAGGTCCTTTGGAGGAGAAACAGGCCCACAGCATCACCGATCCTCCCCCATACTTAACAGTGGGCATGAGGTGTTTTTCTGCATACTCATCCTTATTGTTACGCCTTAGAGTGTTTGTTGCCAAAAAGCTCTATCTTGGTCTCATCTGACCAAAGCACACGGTCCCAGTTAAAATCGCAGAACTGCTTGGCAAACTCAACCCGTTTACGCTTCTGAGTATAACTCAGAAAAGGCTTTACCATACATGCCTCCCAAACAGCTTGTTGGCATGTAGATAGTGCCTGATGGTTGTTTGGGAGACCTCATAACCCCAAGATGCTACCATTTGATTCAATTCTCTTACAGTGAGGTTTGGAAAACTTTTTACTTCTCTTACCATCCTTCTCAGTATGCGTGGTGGCAAGATACACTTGCATACCTGCATCTTCTTCCAGGCTTGTTTGTCACAGTTCCAGATGTTTTAAACGTTTTGATGATTGCTCTGACTGTAGATAAGGGCATCTGCAGGTGAGTGGCTATTTTCTTGTAGCCATTGCCTGATTTATGAAGGTTGACACACATCTGCCTTACTTGAATAGTGTCTTCTTTTGTCTTTTGAAAAATAGGCCTCTCTGTAATGCCATATTTATACCCAAGGGAAACAGGAAGTGATGAATTACTAATTAAAGGTTCTTAGATACTTTGATCCACTTTATAAACTACAGTAGAAATGACATAAATGGTTCAAATACATTTATTTCCAAGAAATTGTTAAGGGTGCCAATAATTGTGGAACAGGTCATTTTATGGGAAATAATAATTTCTTAGTCAGGATTTTTTCTTTGTTTTTTTTTCACTTGAGTTGAAGGTTGCTTTTTTCCTAAAATTTTTCAGAGTGAGATTATGCTTCTGCAATAAAAAAATAAATAAATGTAAGGCTTTTAACACATTTTAACTAGGGGTGCCAATAATTATGGAGGGCGCTGTATCTGTCTGTCTATCTAATATATTCACAGCTCTCCACCAGGAAGTGCCTGCTATTTTTAAGAAATAGCGTGCCGACCACAGACTTCAACCAAACTCATACAACAAGCCCAGCCTCTCGCTTTGTGTGTGTGTGTGTGTGTGTGTGTGTGCATGTGTGTGTGAGAAGGAAACATCTTCATCATGTGAATGCAGAATGGCAGTCTTTTAGATTTGCAGTCCAGAACGGAGGCATTGATGTGGCTGGCTGCACACAAAGGCCGAAGTGGTGGACATATATCAGCATTGGTCTCGTCCACTGACCCTCCCACCCCAGGCTGAATGGAATTCCCACATTTCCATATCAGAAATGAAAACAGCAGCTTCCTACTTCCTTCCTGAACCCACTCTGGAATTTACTTCAACATGATGCAGTTGTCAAATCACCACTGATATTATTTTTTTAACCAGAGCTTCTTACACTGTGTGAATATATTGTGCTGAATTTGTAAAGGCAATTCTGTCATGAATATCATTCAAGACATACAACCTGATTGGTTGAAAAGTGCCTATTTTTGATTGCATCACTAGCTTCACTATATTAGGGTCATTCCATTGATTGGTTAATCAACTTGGGTAAACATTGAACTCTAGAAAGAACCCTTATATGGAAATGTTCTTCATACTATCAAATCATGTTTCAGTGGGGGTTCTTTTATGTTATTATAAATTATTGATGAACTACAATACTGAATCAATAGAACACTGCAGATGGAATATTATTGTGTTTCACATTAAGGCTGTGATGACCACTCATCTTCAGCTCATAAAAAGAACAAAATTTCTCTTCCATACAAAACAATACTGATTTGTCATGGGGTCAGTACCTTTCCTGTCACTGGGCTGGAAGCCTGAAGGCTTTGTCTTCAGTGCCTTTAGTTTTGGAATATAATTGCATCAGATTGTGTTGTAATGAATGTATTTGAAGTTGTACTGACTCCATGTACTCTGTCCTGACTCCAGGCTTTCACTTTTATTATTAAAATGATTACTGAATTATTAAAAACAACTGGACTTTTCTCCAAAATGTTTTTATTGTCCTTTATAAATCTGTCAGTCATTTTTGTTTACCATGTGTTTTGTTGCACTTGCAATAGCACTACAGGATTTCTTTAGTAATATCTACTGTTCAGTGAACATTTATGACGCACAACTGGACCTTAAGAACCGTGCTGTCCTATTAAGGATTTACAGTGTATAAAAAGAAAGTCTCTAAGACTCATGATACATAGACCAATAGACCTTCTGAAAAGCAAACATTTAGGTAAAACACGCTTATGCTAACAGTTAAGTTAATGTGGATGTAGTGGTGAACTGGAAGAAACAAAAGATTCTTAAAACCCTTTGTAGTCTGTGGGAGTTTTCAGACATTTTAGACTTTTTACAAATTACACCCACCTAAAATTACTTTTCCACCAAGTGTTACACAGACTTTTGTTCAGCACAAACTCAGCAACAACAGTATCAAAACAGTAAGAGAGTCATATATCTATATTCTGATTAAATCTTCTCTAAATTTAGACTTTCCAAAAACCTGTTTTACAGATGTGCTGATATATTGTGAAAAAACACTCTAAACATTTCTAGCCAAGACTTTAGAGCTCAGAACTGAATAAACAGAGGTGTTGACTCCACACTGCTCAATACAGTTTTTAGAAAATTGTATGTGGTTTTATTCCTAAAGCTTAAAAAATGTGAGTTGACACTCTGTTTTCACTTAACCACTAACCCTACATTGGAAGTTCATTCGATAGGTGTGAACACTCAGGTGAGAGGTCTTTGATGAGGTGAGCGCTCTCTGTTTATAGAGACCAAAAGGACATTTTCACACTAATCCTCCAGTTGAATTGTCCAGAATCTCTATGTCCTTATATGAATGACAAATCATGTGAGTGGCCAGAAGAAAAAGCACTGCATCCTGACTCGTGGTGAAAAATGTGCCTCTGATTATTTATGCTTCTCTCACAAGAATCTAAAAATATATTTAGATTCAATCTACATATATTTGAAAAGTAAACCCTTTAAAGCTTTTGGGGTATGTTTAGTTTTGTTTCTAGGATAAAATCTTGCAGAGTTATAGAAGTTATATATTTGCAGAATTATATCCTGCCATTGGGATCGACTACCCCAGAAGGATAAATTGCAAGGTTTGAACAAGTAATATATAATAATTTGTATATAAACTATATAATTATATTTGGATGCTTCTTTGTGTAAGCAATGACATATGAAACTCAGCTCTCATCTTTCCATCCCCATGACCTATTCCCATCAAAATACATAAACATAAAGTCCATCCATGGCTCTGAAATGCCTGCCCACACACCAAAAATTTTGTGTTTGATTCCAGCCCATCGCCCTTCACAGGAGAGCTTGGACATTGAGATGGGAGCCAATGATAGGGAAAACTCCTGAATGTGTGTGTGCCCATAAACCTGCAGTAAATTAAAGCACATCGTCCCAGCGACTCCCCCACAACCACCACACACTTCTATCCCAGGCCTTTTGTGGTGCTAATACACATTAGAGCTTGGCTGGCTGCCCACTTTCATCGTTAGTGAGTGGACCGGGCCACAAAGGTGCAGATGTGGACCTCACTGGCACTGCTGACCCCATAGCAAAAGGACATTTACATCAGTAACAAGTCTGTAGCTCATACACACACAACAGAAAGGTGCACAAACACATCCAAAGAGCTGCACACTGAGACTACAAAAGGGGAGGTCATCTAGATAGAGCTTGGGACAGGACACAAAGAAAATTGGTAACACTTTCTTTTACAGTCTCTTTACCTCCTAAAACTAAGTATTTTTATATAGCATCTATATAAAATAAGTGCAGATCGTTGATGGTTTTTACAAAAGAACCCTTCAAATTAGCAGAAAAATGGTTTGTAATGTATTAACATGTAGGGACTTTTATTTTGACAGCAGAGAAAAGGTATTGTGGCAGTTTAGCACTACTCCATTTTTTGTTTATGTTTGCCAATTAAAAAAGCATCAATTCATCATCTGAAACGAGTATCTGGCTCGACCCTATTAGATGCATTAGTACCTGGTTCTTCAGCACATTAATTTTTTAAAGTGTAGATTATTAAAATTTTTAGTCATTTCATTTAATTAAATAGTTTTTTAATTGCTTTTTAGTGCTTTTATTTTTAAAAGTGTAGATGGAAAGCTACTTTTTGTCCTGTCTGTCAAATTATTTCTTTCATGTTCATGATTTCAGCTTTTTAATACATTTGCATCTGTGTCTAATATTTAAAAAATGAATTTTGGTCCATATGCTACAACCTTGAGGAATCATCTCATGTGACTAAAAGTGAGTTTTTAGCCTTTATCATTTAATTTGCTCACATGGGACTACAATACGATATAAAACCTCAATCTGATTATTAACAAAAGTATGAAAAATGTATTTAAATTGGTACTGTAGACAAATAAACTCAATATTTTCACTTCAGACCAATCAGATCAGGTTCTGTGACTATTTTCCTCACAGTGAATTTTTTATTTATTGGACATAAATGAGTTACTACAGACTTGCAAATGTAGCAACTGATCAGAATGCATTTGTAGCATTCTCAGAAATAATATTATAGCTCATATTTTCTCACCTCTAGAGCACAATGCTTTGCTAGCAATGCTAGCAGTGACATCAGAGACCTCCCTATCATTGCTGGGAGGTTTATGGCAAATTAAACCCATGTTTTCATGTAAAAGATCATTTCATTATGTGCTTAGCTTAGGAAAAGCCCGGCTTTCTGCAGACAGGAATATCTTTTTTTTTCTTTCAGCTTCAGCAAAAATACAGCATTTTTTTATGCTTAAGGCAAATACATTATCATAATATCAGCTTCCATCCCCTCACTTTACAGCCTCATTAAAAGGTGAAGGACTACACTTTTGTCTTTCATTAATGCTAAGAAGATTAAATGGATAATTAATAAGGTTAAAACCAATGCACTGAGTAAACTGAAGGTGTTTCAGAACAGGGTGCCCTGGGCAAAAATGGGCTATTACCATTTAGAAGTGAGACAAAGAAGACTTCTCTAGTTTACTGTACAACAGGACTGTATATCAACCTCCCCGGCCCTCGCCAACATACATGCACACAATAAAACACTCCCTGGTCATTAGGTACACACTACAGCAGCTCGAGAACATCCCACAAAGTTAGTAGTTCCTTGAGATGCTACCACCCTTCACCTGGTACCCTGTTATCATGCCCTTTAAGACATCAGTCACATCATGTCCTTTGCTCATGATGATGGTTTTACACTCTGCTACAACTGACTGGTGTGCTCACTTATTTATACATGCAGCAAACACTGTCAGGTGAAATTTGAGACCACTTCATTTCATTCTGATCAAGACTATGTCCTGAGGGCCCCGAGTGGCTCAGCAGGCTAAGGCTGACACTATGGCCAGAGGACTGTCCCGGCCATGCTGTTTGTCATCAACAGCCGGGGACCAAGAGAGTAAAAATTGGCAGTGCTCTCTCTGGGCGGGTAGATGGCGCGCTCTCTCTCTCTCTCTATCACTCACACATTGCAATGTCCGTTGGCTCAGGCGTCTACTGATTGGTCCACTCAGAGCTGGGAATCCTGAGCTTTCCTCCTAGCGTGTTGGCTCCCCAGTGACGGTGTATCAGCGGTAGTTTGAAAAGAGGTGGTGGCTGTATCACACAACAGAGGAGGCTTGTGCTTGTCTTCACCCTCCTAGAGTCAGGGACATTGCAAAGTGATGGTGAGAGCCCCCTAGTGGATGGGATGGGTTAATTGGCTACGACCACATTGGGAAGGGGATAAAAATTGGCATCTCTCTCTCCCTCTCACTCTCTCTCTTTGCACATTTTCAGTATATATGTTTTAAGTCCAAGTCTATGATGTCTTAATGCTTGATCTACTCTTAATATTACAATTGCCTTGAAAGTGCATTGCTTCTAGATTCCAATGTCCTGCTGAAAGACTACCTATCCTTGTACACATTCACATATTTCTTACAAATAAAAGTTGTTTAAAAGTACATTTTAATTTTTCAAAAAATATCCCTGCAGCCACATATCCCCACATTGCCAAAATGTGAAGATTTTCCTTAATATTGGAGCCATTTGGTCCACATAAAGGCCTACATACACAGACATTAAAGGCAGACCAATGACCATTTGCTTTAAGGTCCCAGAAACACATTCTTTAAAAGGCAGGCCCATTTCCCAGAGCCCAGGGTAAGGAAATGGAGCTGTTTAATGGTGATCTCCAGTGCTGATTAGGCTTTATCACTCTCAATGACTTCCTCGATCAGGACAGAACCACACCATGAAATAATCACTGATAATAAAGGCCAGAATCATTACACATTCAATAAAGACAAAGAGCAACCAAATGCTCCCCATGTGTCTGCAGTAATATCATACATTTCCAGCACAGTTTTGTAGCCCTTCTACCAAAATGTTCTCCATCTGTGAGGATCTTGTAGCAAAATTTGGTGAGGTTGGAGATTTGTAGGAATGGTAGGTGCTGACACTATGAGCAGTGCTTTGTGATAGAAAAGTCAACAACCCTTATCAAACACTCCATCAGATTTTCACCCACTGTTGTACATCCAAAAAAGATTTTATCTGCAGTTTAGGAATTTTGGATTTCAGTGTTAGTGACCTCAAGGCTAGTATGCCTAAATGTTAACACATCATCTAGAGCAGTGATCCTCACTATTTTTTTCAAAAGAGCCATATTGACAGATCAAAGTCAAGGAGAGAGCCACAATATCACCCCACGTCACTCAAATAATGTAAAAAAATAAACCCACCTATGGACTAAACCCTTTGCGCACTGAATATATTGCTCTAGCTAGCTTATAGAATTGCTGCTGCCATGTAGCCACCATGCTGCAGGGTTGCCAGGTCCAACTAAAATATCCAGCCTAAAGTCAGTCTAAAACCCGCCCTTTAGTAGCTTAAACTAGCCCAAAATATGTCTGTCACACGTTTGAAGTGAATGGCAAAACAACTGTGTACGAGTGTACGACTTAGTATTTTGTTTATAAGGGATTTATTATGATTATTGCTATTTATCTTAAAGTCATTAATAATATGGTAACATGAGTGTTTTATTAGTTCTTTTATAAGTGTTAAACCGTGAACCTGGCAACAGCAGAGTCTCGTGCAGCCTGCTGTTGGAAACAGTGCCTGTGTTGCCAGGTTCCACAGTATCCCCCATTTGGAACCAACTTTAATTGAGGCAAAATGAGAGGGCAAGTGCTTGGAATGTAAAGCACATTACAGTACATGTCTCTGTAGCATGCTTTTAAAATACTTTGGCTGTGCTGGCGTACTTTCATAACCGGTCACGAGAGCCACCAATAAAGCACGGCGAGCCGCATGTGGCTCGGGAGCCGCGCAATGAGTATCCCTGGTCTAGAAGCTTCTGCATGTCACAGTTACTGTTTGGAAAGTAGAATTGGACCTGTGCAAAGGTTATGACACATTTTAAAATGGTGCATCCTAACCAGCCACTTCATTAAATCCACCTCCTTGTATTTACAATCACTGTCCACTTTATCAGCTCCACTGAGCATATTAGATGAATGTTGTAGTTTTACTGTAGTCCATCTGTTTCTCTACTTTTAACCTCTTTTCACCCTGTTCTTCAATGATTAGAACCCCCACAGAGCAGCTATTATTTGAGTGGTGGATCATTCTCAGCACTGCAGTGACACTGATGTGGTGGTGGTGTGTTAGTGTGTGTTTTGCTGGTACAAGTGCATGAAACAGGACAGTTCCTGTAGTCTATGTTCACTCACTGTTCTCCGACACACCTACCTTGTTGGGCCTCTTTGTAGATGCAAAGTCAGAGACAGTAGCTCATCTTCTGCTGCAGTTTGTGCTGATCATGCTCTATTCCAGTGACCATCAACCCAAATCTAACACCTCCTTCAGCTAATCAACCACTTCTGATGGCAATAATTTGATTAAAAAGGCCAATTAGGGCTGAAGCTAAGATAGCACAAGCAGCCCTGTAGGTCTGTACTAAGCCAGCTCTCCAGGAACAGGGTTGATGACCTGTTCTTGTCCTTCATCAGTGGTCACATGATGCTAAACATGGGACACTGTCTTGACTAGCAGTGACACTGCAATGTTTAAAGACTCCAGCAGATCTACTGTGTCTTATCCACTCATACTAGCGCAACACGCACTAACACACCACCACCACATCATTGTCAGTGCATGGCTGAGAATGATCTACTACCCAAAAACGGTGAAAGGAGGCAAACAAAGTATACAGAGATGGACTACAATCTGTAATTGTAGAACTACAAAGATCTCCTGTATGCTCAGTGGAGCTGATACAATGTTTACTGAGTGTATATTCAAAGAGGTGGTTTTAATAAAGTGGCTGGTTGGTGTAAACACACATACTATGACTGCATAACATTTTGGTATATATTTCTCAGTGCATGCGCTAATAAAAAATGGTCCAAAGTTATTAAAAGTAACTTTTTTTGTAATTTTTTAAAGAATGCGAAGAATGTGCTACATCATCAAGAACACTCAATCAAATCAGATTTTTTCCAGCTGAACAAGGATGATGTATATGTATTTAAAATAAAAGCATTTATTTTACAGCGTCATATCCTCTGTTTTTTTTGGTTTAAACAGAAAAAAAAACTGACAGTGTAATATCACTAATATACATAGTCATTATTTATAACCTTATACTGCAGCACACCCAGTCTCCCTCTTTCATTCTGTCTGTGTATCTTTCCTGTCTGCATCTCGCTCTCCTCCCCCATCCCCTGGAGGCAGCCAGGAGACTCTGCTCAGGTAATATATCATCTCAGCTTGAAGGGCCCCCGTACGGGTAGCTAATGAGCCAAAATGAGACTGATTAGCCACACAGCTTCAAAGTCCCTGACAGGTCAGCCAGGCCATCCCACTGAGACAGAGATAGAGAGCCAAGACATCCCTGGAAAGGCTGGGAAATGTGAATACATGCTTGCATTTCTACATTACCATATCTGCAACAACTCCAAAAACCTCCCCCATGAGTAGCAGCCAATGTAGGTTTTGGAAAACAAGAGAAGGATGATCTGTGAGGAGTTTTCCTGTGTGTTACTAAACTAAACTCAACTAAACACTGTTGTCAGGAGAGACAAGCTTAACTGGATGTTTGTCAGGTTACATAAGTTCCTCAGGTAAAAATCTGACTCTAGGCTCCTGCAGAAGGCGCTGCATGAGGATGATCAGGCTATAAATACCTGTGGGGTATGTGATGGGATTAGAGGTGGTACAGTGTGGTGAGCGTTTCATTCAGTGTGTGAAAAATGGGTCACAAAGCAGATGTTAATGACTGGCAAAAAGAAGTGATAGGTGCCAGAGTGTGAAGGAAGTAGCTGAATTTGCAGGTGAAGGTTAGGTAACCTTCCATTCATTCCCATTGGAAGACATCAGATTTTGAATAGCTGCTATGCGAAAACTGTATGTCCAATCAAAAAGATATTTCTCACAATTAGACTGAACTTCCTGATATTTTTTCAGTGTTAATATCATTTGTGTCTAACAGAGCAGACATTTGTGAAACCTCCCACCACACGCCTTGTTCGTGTTTCAGTCTTGTGTCTACGTTTCGTTGTCTCCGCCCTTGTCATGCCCTCATCTTGTCTCGTGATCCTCACAGCCCTGTTCCTCAGTCCCTGGTCCAATTATATTTGGTTTAAAGGTTCCCTCATGTCTCACATTCCTCATTTGTCATTGTACTGTCTTCATAAAACGTCATGTTTGTCATACCCCGGAAACTTCAAAGGGGCTACTTTTCAAATATATATAGGTTGAATTGAAATATACTTTTAGATATTTGTAGGAGGAGCTTAAATAAGCAGAGGCACATTCTTCAGAGGGAGTCAAACAGCTGCTCATATGATAATGACATGGTAATTCCAGGGGTGTTCACACCTATCTCGTAAATATTCAATCTATAAACCACTGAATGAGTGAAACAAGTCAACTCTCATTAGTTAAGCTTTGGAAATAAAACCACGTACAATGTCTAAAAACTGTAACCGTATGTAGCCAACGCCTCTGTTTATTCAGTTCTGAGCTCAAAAGTCTTGACTAGAAATGTTTAGAGTGTTTTTTCACAATATATCAGCACATCTGAAAAGTTTTTGGAAAGTCTAAGTTTAGAGCAGATTGGCATGATGATGGCAGAAAGCAGCACTGCTATATGATCTGTTCCTTGTACGGCCCTGGGTTCATCCTGTTGACCAGGGTCAGGTAAAGCTCCATTAATTGAACAGGAATGACAAAATGCCATACAGATGATTTTTCAACAGCAGCTCTCATACAGTTAGCACATGATTAAGTGTAGAGCCGCGGGCTTCAGTGGACACAAAGGCCCCCCACACACACGCTCAGGGTCACTAGGCGGACAGGCGGACATTCTTCACTATCATCATCAGTTCAGATCTTTAGCCACTGACAGATCTGTCACCAAAGGCAAGAGGCATGAGGTGTACAAATATGTGTGTGTGCTTAGATCAATTTTAAATAAATGGGCTTTTATATTGTAGCACTCTTTCTTTATACAGTTACTTCTGTATTTCAGAAAGTGTCATATTTCAAACTTTTTTGTTTTAATGTTGATACTGTTTGAATAGTAATTTACTCCAAATTAAATTTTATAATCAATCAATCAATCAATCAAAACTTTATTTATATAGCACTAATCATACAAATCAGATGCTTTACATGTGATTGACAAGAAATAAATATAAATAGTATATAAATAGTAAAGATTATAAAACATAACAATACATTATATGTGTGTGTGTATATATATATATATATAAAAGGAGTATTAAAACTGAAACCATGAAACACTACATAAAAGCCAGACCAAATAAGTAAGTATTTAATTTGGATTTAAATATATTAATATTTTCAGCTGATCTCAGCTCTACAGGGAGGCTATTCCAGTATTTTGGAGCATGGTGGCTAAAAGCAGCATCACCAAACATTTTTGTCCTGCTTTGAGGAACAACTAAAAGAAAGGCACTGGGTGATCTGAGACACTTCCCTGGTTTATAAAATGAAAGTATATTTGATATGTAGTCTGGTGCAAGACCATGTAGTGCTTTATAAACCAATAAAAGAACTTTAAAATCAATACGATAACTAACAGGTAGCCAGTGTAACGATTTTAAAATAGGATTATAGGATAATAATTTGAGGTTATGGATTTCTGATTTCCATGAGCTATAAGTCAGACTTAAAACAAAAAAATTGTTTTTAAATGTGTCACTTTATATGTAATTAATATAAAATGTGGCCTTTGAATGAAATTATGAATGACAATGAATAATTTTTAGATGCACTATTAGTTGTGAGGTGAGGGATGCAAATGGTGAGGATCTTCACAAGGATTAAGGCTAAGAATTTTTCTTTAATTTTGTATTAAAATATTTAACATATTTATTTATACTTTAAATTTTTTACAATATTTAATGCAATTATGTATTTACTAATACTATCAAATTATTCAAACATTTAATTATGCAACTAATTAATTATGCAGCTAATCACAATTTTTGTCAAAAAATTACTTTTTGACTTTTAAAATTGGCTTTAAAAAAGTGATAATATTATTTGCATCAAACCTTATCTTCTTTGCCACAGAATGTTTTGAGATGACAAAAACATAAATTTGAATAAATGTTTTCCTTCAGAACTTTTATTTATTTTTATTTGTTGGAAAGGTCTACAAATCAATAGGTAAATAGATTAGCTTTAGACTGAGATGGTATTTAATCTGCACTGCTTCTTTAAGACTGAATACGTGCTCCATAGCAACAAACCTGAGCTAACAAAGATGAAAATTTGTATATATTCCATGTGTTAAGATGATTTTATTTAATCAGAACAATAAAACGCTCCTTCTTATCTTAAATATGCTCTGAATTACATAACCTAATTTAAATGATGATGCTGCATCAAAAAATTGAATATCTTGAAAAATGTTGAGTGTCTTAGATACTTAAAAAAGATAAACTCACATTACATTCATTACATGTAAAGTAACACAGTATCAACCTTAAATCTTAAAATATGTCACATTTTTTGTAATGGATATGACGGTTTATGTCAGGGGTGTCAAACTCCAGTCCACAGTTTGTTGATTTCCCTGCTCTGACAAGGCAATTAAACCTGTCGAGTTGAATCAGGAGTGTTTGAACTGGAAGATCACCAAACTGCGCAGGAACCCGGCCCTCCAGGACTGGAGTTTGACACCCCTGGTACAGATGCACTAGTATTTAAAGAACTAAAACTACAAGACTTGCAAGTTCAGGGTGAATTGAGGACACAGGAGGGTAATGATCAGGCCCAAGATCAGGACTCCTAGTCTAACATGATTTATGCATACAGCCCCAGGTCATCCAGCTAATGATCCCTCAACAGTGGGCAGTGCAGGGCTGCTGGAGAGTCCGCTAGTAGATGGACAGCTCTGGGTCACAGAGGAGCCGGCTCGGCCCACTGGACAGGAAATTAGAGCTGACAGGAGAGTGCGGCAGGTTCAGGGCCCAGGTGGGACGCTGCTGTTCCACCTCTGACTCTGTGTGTTTAACCCAGAGCAGTCTCTGCACAGCACCCCTCTGATCAGACACATGTTCCACAGATATAAACCATAAACGAGCACTGGGTGAGTCGACTGAAGCCAGCTGTTTGGAATGAAACTTCTTTATTGTAACCCTTAGAAGTTCAGCTATGTTATTTTAGTGTTACTGAAGGCATAAAACACTGCATATACATACACCAATCAGCCATAACATTAACACCACCTCTTTGTATCTACACTTTGTTAGCCCCCTTCAATGATGAGGACCCCCACAGAGCAGGGATTATTTGGCTGGTGAATAATTCTCACAACTGTGACTCTGATGTGGTGTTAATGTGTTCACTCATGCCAGCACAACACAGACTAACACACCACCACCACATCAGTATCACTACAGTGCTGAGAATGAACCATCTGCTCTGTGGGGGTCCTGACAATTGAAGAACAGGTGAAAGGAGGCTAATCAAGTACACAGAGAAACAGATGGACTACAGTCTGTAATTGTACAACTACAAAGCACCAATGAGAGCTGATACAACGAGGTGGTGTTAATGTTATGGCTGATAATAATTTTATTACAAATAAAGCTTTTCATAGAAGAAAACATAAGTCTTTGTGCAGGTGGGGCTTTGACTTTCAAGACTTTACAACAACACAATCAATTTGAGGAGAATAGAGTTCCGACAACTCCAGATTCTTAGTTTAGGCAAAAAATTCTAACTCCTCAGTTTTTTAGCTCTGAAATGTTCCAAAAAATATATATATTTTTTCTTTTTTTGTTATAATTGTTTGCCAATTTTCTCCGCTTCCCAATGTGGTCGTAGCCAATTAACCCATCCCATCCACTAGGGGGCTCCACTAGGGGGAGCCAACACGCTCGGAGGAAAGCGCAGGATTCCCAGCTCTGAATGAACCAATCAGTAGGCACCTGAGCCAGCAGACATTGCAATGTGAGAGTGATAGAGAGAGTGAGAGCGCCATCTACCTGCCCAGAGAGAGCACTGACAATTTTTGCTCTCTTGGGCCCCGACTGTTGATGGCAAGCATAGGGTGACCAGACGTCCTCTTTTACTCGGACATGTCCTCTTTTTGAGACTTAAAAAACACGTCCGGGTGGAATTTCACAAACGTCCGGGATTTTGTTTTACTCGAGGAGCATTTCGTTCACAAACTAGTCTCGCCCTCCGCCTATTCCATTCAGTTTGCTTTATTAGATGTACTTGGGTGAGCAGGCCCCAAGCAGAAATCCAAGCCGGTTTCCCTGTAGACTGCCTACAAGCTCACCGATTAGCTCTGCCGTTCCTTGCTAACGTGTTTTTACCTGTAAGTTGTTTACATGTTGCGCGTTTGTTCTGTCTGTGTCACGTCAGCTAGACGTATTTTACTATTTTTTATATTTTACAGACGTATTTGAGTCTGTGTGCGTGTCTACCAGTCTGTGATAAGCCATCTATTTACATGCCTCTAAGTGTAACTATTATCAAAATAATTCAGAATTTCAGCTTATTTTTGCTCAAAAATGAGGTATAATTACACACCCCACACTAACATCCCCATCCTATCAGCAATATTTGCTGCTCACCCAAAAACTACAAACCATAAACTCTCTACCTCAGTAACTGCTGTTAGCATGCACATCTATATGTTACAGTATGTTACATATCTCTTGCACCTTATCCGCGCCACGGACATTCCATTGTACCGCATCGGTACTGCACTGTCTTGTCCTGTCTGTTAAGTCTGTCTGCTATATTTATTGTATTTATTGTAGTGTTTAGTCCTTTGTTGTCCTGTTGCACCTTCGCACTTTGTTGTCTACTGTACTGTCATTGCATGTTGCACTATGGTTCCGGAGTAACGTAATTTCATTGCACTGTGTAACTGTACTCAGATGTAATGACAATAAAAGCCACTTGACTTGACTTGACTTGAATTTTATGCTACATGCTTTTAACAGTTTATTATTTTTAATAATATGTAATGTATTAATATTTAATTTTCAAATTTTATTTTATTCTATCATAATAAACCTCATAGTTATTAATATAGTAGAATATTATTAATAGTAACTAGTAATTGTTACAAAAATATAGATCATAATTTGTCGATATTTATTAATAATTAATAATAATAATGCAATTTATGTTCAAGCAAAAAAAAAAAACCCTGCTGAGGTGTCCTCTTTTTTGTCATCTCAGATCTGGTCACCCTAGGCAAGCAGCATGACCAGGATTCAAACTCACGATCCTCTGGTCACAGTGTCAGCGTCTTAGCCTGCTGAGCCACTCTGACAGTTTTCACATTATTTTGGTCTGTAAAGTTATAAAGAACTAAATGGTGATGTAGACTATATCATTTTATTTGGATATTAGTCTTAAGTATTTTTGCTAACCAGTCAGATCAAAACCTCAGTAATATAATAACATTTTTTAAGTCAAGGATGTCTTCACGTTTGACTCGCTCTTTATGGCACTTGACAATTGAGTAATAAAGAAGAAACCTACAGTCTAAATGATTTGACAGTGATAAAGCAAAGCTCGTGTGTTACATGACTGATGCCTTTAGGCCTTCCAGACCTGCACAACTCATCACTCAGAAGCAGTCCTGCAAATTATGAAACATTTAATATACTTGTCTCGTATTGCATGTCCTGTAGGAACCTTAATCAATACATCATTCAGACAATCATTACAACTGACCAACATCCTCCATCTCTGAGCCTTGACATTTCAGTATTTCACTGGCAGCTCTTATTATGGACTCTTATTCTTGTTATTTTTACCCTATACAAAAAGAACCCTGCCACATTTGCTTAGTAATCACTTCTGAGGTGATGAATAAAGAGAACGTGTAAGAGAAGAAAATGGAGGTGAAAACACATTTTGACAAGACATCTCTGCCAGAACCCATTTGCCTTGTCTTTTAACAGAGTCCCATCAACTAAATGATTCAGCTGAGCACAAAAATATCCCTTTCTCTCTAAAATACCACTGACCTACATTTCCTCCCTTGAACACAGATAGAATAGGGAAGATGGAGAACAGGGTGGTGGAACTGAATAACAGAAGGAGGGAGATGTTGACCAGGATGGGAAGAGTGATGACAGGAGTCCTGAGGGCGTTATTGGGTTTTTGGAAGAGCAATGTATACAGAGCATTTTGCTCGGGATGGAAGAGTGATCAAATCTGCAAGAACCAAGAAACGAGAGAGAGAGAGAGAGACAGAGAGAGACAGACAGACAGAGAGACAGACAGAGAGAGAGAGAGAGAGAGAGAGAAAGAGACAGAGAGAGACAGAGAGAGAGAGAGAGAGAGAGAGAGAGAGAGAGACAGACAGTCAGAGAGAGAGAGAGAGAGAGAAAGAGACAGAGAGAGACAGAGAGACAGAGAGAGAGAGAGAGACTGAGGCCTTGTCCACACGTAGCCGGGTATTTCAATAAACGCATATATTTTTATGTGTTTGTGACTTTCGTCCACATGCAAACGCAGTTTTACACCAAAAAACGACTGATTATGAAAACTCCAGCCAAAGTGGAGATTTTGGAAAACTCTGTTTTTGCGTTTGCGTGTGTACGTATGAAAACGGCGTTTTAGAGTCCAGAACATCACAATCTGCGACAAATGATGCTGTGACGTCATATGCGCGACCACTGTAATTGACTGCTTTGCTGTGGAAGGATGAACGCCAGCAGAGAAGTTTTCATTTTTATGTTAATTCAAACACTCTTTGCGTGTTTGTTTTTACAAGTTCAGCTTCTCCAGTACGTGGAGGAGCAAAGGAGAAGTTTTTTGTTACTTTTTTGTTTTGAAGGATTCTGATTGGCTGAAATGCACGTTAGCTTTGTGTTACACTGCCATCTATGCGCGTGGCGTCTTTATGACAACACTCTACGGCGTATTTATGCGGATTCATGTGGATGAAAACTTTTCTTAAAACGATCTCGTGTGTATGATATTATTTTTGAAAACGATGTAGGGGAGATATTCGTTTTTAGAAATACCCGGCTATGTGTGGACTAGGCCTGAGAGTGTATGTCTGAAATTGAACCCTATTTACCATTTAGTGCTCTATTTAAGGTGTCATCCACTGTGAACAGTTCTATTCCCTATATGGTACACCATATTTTTACCCACAATGCACCGCAAAAATAGTGTACAACTTACACGCTGACGTACCACAATGCATGGCTTTTCCCTGACTCAACAAAGGTGGTGGTGGCGGCACGATGGCTTAATGGTTAGCACATTCGCCTCTCAGCGCTGAGGTCTTGGGTTCGAGTCCACATCTGAGC
>BRDA01038515.1:634-21397 GCA_036984385.1 Crenuchus spilurus
ACCCTTATACGTTTTGCCGTCTGACAGCGGATGCCTTTACGCTGCGGGGGATCGTGCGGTGTTATGTATGTCACGTAACACTAATCTTAACGGTAAGGCAAGGTAAGGTGAGGTAAGGTCCAAAGAGACATTCCGTTTATTTCCACGGTTGCTGAACGTCCACGTGCAGTTAAGTTGTTTCGTGCGCTTTCGTCGGTCTCGGTCCCCGCTCTCGAGAAACCGATTTCAGTGTCTAAAGAAACACTGTTTCTTTAATAAGAAAAAAAATGAATCAGATAGTCATAATGTGAGTTTTGTACAGTCACATACAAAAACAATCACATGATACAACAAAACACGACAAGTTATTTACGCATTTCCGTAGGCGACAGTCTGCCGTTTTGCATATTCCCAGGGGTCTTTGGGGGTGGTTTGGGAGGGTTAGTGTAACTGTTCTGTGGGTTAATGTGGGGGTAAAAGCTTTAGGTGCTCTGTGTTGTATGAATAAATGTGTGCATGTGTGAGTGCTTGTGTAGTATAGGATAGTCACCGTTGGTGTGGGGGGTAGATCAGATGCATAACTGTGTGAGTGAGAGCTTAATGTTAGTCTGATTCTCTCTGCTGTGTTGTATTGCTGGAGATTGACCAATAAAAACACACGTCTATAAACGGCTTCTCGAGGTGTTATTCGCGAGCAGTCTGGGTCGCTAATATTATGTTTGAGGCAGTTGAACAAAATTCCGGACAACTATGAAATTCCCCACGGACATTTTTTTAGGTCTCAAAAGTAGGACATGTCCGGGAAAAAAGAGGACGTCTGGTCACCCTAATTTATTGTGAACTTTAAAAAAACAACAAACTTGTGTAGCTGAATGCCATAGCTGCAATCTTGTACAGTCAACTCACAGCAGGGAGTGCTGATCTAGAATTAGTTTTAGTGATCATAACTGTCATAATTACATAAGAATCTGATCCAAGATCAGTCTTCTGCCAGTCCTACTGCTGTCTGAAGCGACTGCATGTAGCAGCAAGGTTTTATTAATACAACCCATATTTCCAGAAAAGCTAGGACGTGTTCCAAAAATACAACGGAAACAAACCTGAAATTTGTTAATTCACTTGACCTTCTATTTAACAATTATTTTCAGTGTTTTCAATGATAGCCTTAATTCAACCATAATTTGTTACATATAAACAAATATAGAAATTGAAGCCTGCAACACACTCAAAAAAAAATAAAAAATTGGGGCAGCTGTGGGCTTGTTGTTTAGAAACCACCACTGACAAGACCCAATAGAAGTGGCCCTGAGCAAGGCACCTAGCTCCCATCTCCCCAGGTGCCATGGGTTGGGGTTGCCCAATCCTCCAGGGAAGTGTGTTTACTGCCTGTAGTGTGTGTTTCACTTCCATAATGGGTTAAACACAGAGGTCAAATTCCCCTCTGTGCAAGCATATTGGTCAATGTGTCACTTTCACTTCACTTCATATGCTGCTGATAAAATTGTCTTTTCCCAGGAACTCAGCAGGACAATGCTGAGGACAATGCCTCATTTTGTATGAGTTACAATACTGTGGTTTCATAGACATATAACCTGTTCTTGATTTGTCCAGATCTGTCTCCTACTGAAAATGTTTGGTGCATCATGAAAAGGAGAATCAATGGCGAACACAGACTGTTAAGCAGCTCAGGTCTTATACACATTACACTTATATAGCACCTGTCTAGACACCCAAGGACGCTTTAAAATCAATACACTTCATATACACACACTCCGGTGAGAAGCGGCAGCCAGTCGCGCACAGCGTACTCTCAACCGGAAGCGACCGTCCACCTGGAGGACTGCATCGAGCACTAGGGGGATCACCCAGAACAGAGTGTCAACCATATCTGGGCATACACACATACATATATACATACATACATTCATACATACATAGACATAAGCACCAGGGTAATTTTAGAGTACCCAATCCACCTGATCTCCATGTTTTTGGACAGTGGGAGGAAACCGGAGACCCTGCAGGAAACCCTTGCAGACACGGGGAGAACATGGAAACTCTGCTCAGATGTGGACTCAAACCCAAGACCTCAGCGCTGAGAGACGAATGTGCTAACCACTAAGCCACCGTGCCGCTGTTTTACATACAACAAGTTAGCAATTTTAATTCTCAAACAAAGGAAAAGGTTATGTGACCCAGTGGTAAACATGCATCTGTATTTATATATATAAAATCTGTTTATATTTCATACATAGAATTAAATTTATCATTGAAAACACTGACATCCTTTATTTGTCCTTTTGTCCATTGAAAACTCAAGTGATTTAAAAAATTAAGGTTTGTGTTTACTTCATTTTTAGAAACTTTTCTGGAAATTGGTTTTTATTTTTCCACAGTAACTCAATTTGGGTTTGAAACCATAACAACTACTATGTAAGATCTTAATTAAGACCAGGATGTGTTTAGAGGATGACAAGAAGTTTGCTGCTGTAAATCCCCCCCACCCCAAAAAAATGATTGTGCTATTTAGGTGACTTTTATGCTCTACTGTTTGTTAGCAATGTCAGCCTTGCAACTCCAGTTCTAAATTAAAGAATCATAATCTGGACTTCTCACCTGGCTTAGCTTGTATATTTCATCAGATTTAAATGCACAAAAAATGTAAATAGGATTTCTAGAAGCTCCATGTACTCACCCACTCCTCCAAAAGGTAAACCTGGAAGTGTCATGTGAACAATTCCATCATTAGAACAAAAACCTCCACTGCTGGTTCTCTCCAGTACTGTGTTCACAATCTGGAGGAAAAAGAAGAAACACCTGAATTATTCTGCCTCTTTATTTCTGTAAAATAATAAGATAAATATCGATGTTTCCAGGCTTGCATTTGGCCATGTACCCGAGTCTCATCAGAAAAGACATAAAGTGCAAGAGGTTTCGGTTTCTGGTTAATGAAGCTGATGCCCTGATCCAGAGACTCTATGGTGAGGATGGGGAGTATAGGGCCAAAAATTTCCTCCTGCATTAGAGCATCTGAATCCTGCAAATCCACAACAACTGTAGGAGCTGGACCCAGAGGAAAGGAAGAAGTAAAAAATATTACATTAGAAATAATCACAATAAAAAAAAATTCACTTTTAAAGGTTATTTATATTGTTTAGATTATAACTTTTGGAAGGTTTTAGATGTTTCTGTCCACATTACTTTTTGAACGAGATACAATACAAGTTGTCTAATAAGATTAGAGCTCAGTTACATATATTAAGGGCTACACAACAATATATGTAAGTACTGTATAATGGATAAAAAGGGTCAGAAAATGGTCAAATAAAATGAAAAATACTGAATCACAAATTAAGTCACACATGCACAATAAACTTCTACTCACCAATGTACTTGTTCTCTTTAGTTCCATCTCCTCCTACTGTCACCCTGCCCTCAGATTTGTGCAGAAGCTCCATCAATCTGTCCCAGTGTCTGTCTGTTACAATGCGTCCATAGTCCGGACTGTTCTGAGGCTCAGATCCATAGAACTCCTCAAGAGCTTCTGCAATGGCAGGCAGGAGCTGGTCCCGCATCTCAACTGTGCACAGAACATAATCTGGCGCTACACAGCTTTGACCCATGTTGAAAAATTTGGCCCAGACCAGCCTCTTGGCTGCAGCCTTGATGTCCAGTCGGCCATAAATGAGGCACGGACACTTTCCTCCCAGCTCCAGAGTGACTGGTGTCAGGTGAACTGCGGCTGCCTGGAGAATACTCCGAGCCACAGGCTGAGAACCTGAGTAAAGTATGTGTGAACATGTTTATTTTATCTTAAGTACATTTAGTATGATAAGGAGTGCAGCTCTTTACATGTCCATACAATAGTTATACTGCTCTAAATGGAGATCTGAAAATGAACAAAGATACTTTCACTGAAATATGGTATATAATTTATCCTGATAATGATAAAGAAAGACATATTCCCCACCCCTAATGGTGCTTGAAAGTTTGTGAAGCCTTTAGAATTTTCTACATTTCTGCATAAATACTGTATGACCTAAAACATCATCAAATTTAAAAATAGAGAGTAGATAAAGAGAACCCAGTTAAACAAATGTGACAAAAATATACTTGGTCATTAATTATTATGCTGGAATGCAGTATTTTTCTTTCTCCAAACATAACACTTTTCATTTAAACCAAAAAGTTTTATTTTGGTCTCATCTGTCCACAAAACATTCTTCCAATAGTCTTCTGGATTGTCCATGTGATCTTTAGCAAACTGCAGACGAGCAGTAATGTTCTTTATGGAGAGCAGTGACTTTCTCCTTACAACCCTGCCATGCACACCATTGTTGTTCAGTGTTCTCCTGATGGTGGACTCATGAACATTAACATTAGCCAATGTGAGAGAGGTCTTCAGTTGTTTAGAAGTTACCCTTTGGTCCTTTGTGACCTCGCTGACTATTACACGCTTTGCTCTTGGAGTGATCTTTGTTGGTCGACCACTCCTGAGGAGGTAACAGTGGTCTTGAATTTCCTCCATTTGTACACAATCTGTCTGACTGTGGACTGGTGGAGTCCAAACTCTTTCAAGATGGTTTTGTGACCTTTTCCAGCCTGATGAGCATCAACAACTCTTTTTCTGAGCTCCTCAGAAATCTCCCTTTGTTCATGTCATGATACACTTTCACAAACATGTTCCCTGTTCTTTAAATAAAACAGGGTGCTCACTCAAACCTGATTGTCATCACATTGATTGAAAACACCTGACCTCTTATTTCTCTAATATGTAATATTGGATAATTTTCCTCAATAACTAAATGGCAAAGTACAATATTTTTGTCTCACTTGTTTATCTGGGTTCTCTTTATCTACTTTTTGGACTTGTGTGAAAATATGATAATGTTTTGAATCATATTTATGCAGAAACACAGAACATTCTAAAGGGTTCACAAACTTTCAAGCACCACTGTAAATTGATAAAATTTTGCAGCCATACTTTGGGCAAACTGTAATGATGTAATTTTATTTATATACAAAATTGATTTTCTGTTAAATTGTCCCATCTCTTGATTAGGTCCCATGTGACCAAAGGTTTAACTCAAAATGTTTAATATATCACAAGTTCACAAATATGTTTAAACAAGCATTTGATGCCTGTAACACATGCTTGTAATACCCATGACATGAACAATGCATGTGTTAAATTACATTTTAATAAAATAACATTCCCATTTAAATTAAAACAAGTTAAGGAGACCAAAACAAGGTACCATGTCTGAAGCTATATCAGTAGTTAGAAAAGGATAATTATGTAGGTTCAGTTATTATGTCTTATTATGTGCATTTGCTTGAAATGTAAATCAGTTTAAAATGCCTGGTGATGATATGGAGAGGCTGAAGGTGATTAAATGAAAGAAGGTGAAATGTGAACATTTGCCTGTGTAGAAGATATGATCAAATCTATTTTTCAGCAACTGCTTAGTTTCCTCTGCTCCTCCACAAATCACGGCAAAGCACTCCTGTAATTCCACAGAATGAACAGAAAAGATTCAGCAACAAGCAGTGAAAACCAAGCTGAATTATAACTTATCCAACATGGCTATGACAAGAGAAAGCAATATTATTGATATGACAATGAAACATATTGATAATTAAAATTACTTTTTTAGTATTATGTATATTTTGTACACAAAGAGTAGTATTGTTGTAGTCGATGTTGGAAAAGGTATAGTGCTGAATGTTGACCACAGGACTATGGAAAGCAAAACAACACAGCAAAACAACACAATATTATTATTGCTATTGTGACTATAATAAAAATAATAATTGTAAACAGTAACTGCACAAATGCTGGAGTCTATTTATTTATCTGTGCGTTTTTTTTTTTTTTAAAGGAACGGTAACAATCACAACAAAGTAATGGATAAATGATTGGGCAAGCAGCAGAAATGCTTATCTGGGTATCTGGCAACCCTGAGAAAACCGTTGGTGCTGTAATGATCAGTAATGAGCTCTGGAGAAGAGCAGATGTCCAGCTCAGTCTGAATAAGTTTGTTTGCTCCAGAAAGCTCACTATTCAGCACATCTCCATGAGTTATCTCAGAAAAAAAAGTGCATAGAATTAAACAGTCTGATTATGTTACTGTACCTTTAAGACAGAATATACCCAGCAGGCACAATGACACTGTGACAATGCTCTGACAAGGTTGTCTAAGTTGCAGCGCTGATACAATGTTAAGGTTCTGTGTCTGCTGGGTACAGGCCATTTAAATGATTTGAGTGGATTAAGAAGAAGTGTGACGCAAAAACAAAGTCTTCCAGTGATTACAGGAAACTACAAAGTGAAGTACAAAAGCTGAGTTAGTCTTATTGCGCAGTCGGGCTTTTGAGAACAAGTGCATCAGAAAGTTGCTGAAGATCTCATGGATGAAGATGATGACCACCGAGCAAGTTTATGAGATGCCAGAATTGAAAAGGAGTTACTGATGTACGTTAAGTCCTAAAAAGTTGTTACTTTGGTCATGTGATGAGGCAGCACATGAGAGCATTGAAGGAAGTGTTATGACTGGACTTGTGGAGGGAGTCTGAAAATGTGGATGATCAAGAATAACCTGGATTGATAACATCAAGACATGGACTGGATTATCAGGTGCTAGCCTGCTACAAGCAACGACAGACAGAGGAAATTGGAGATAAGTGACTTGTCTGTGCAGCCTACCATCATGAAGCAATGATTGTGTGTGACATGACATGAGTCGGCTAATTCCTGGACAGCTTTGGTTCTGTTTCAGTCATTTGTGACTGGAGCTCTAAAATTAGCCCACAAATACATACACAGACATTCATAAAAACTCATGGCCGTGGGACATCTGGGAAGCTTTGTTGATGCATTACCGTAGACAGGTATTTGGGTATGAGGCTTGAGAGAAGTTTCTCAGTTGCTTTACTGATCTCTGACGGCTTCAGAATGGCACAGTTGCCTAAAAAAGGAAATGTGATAAGGTTAACATAAATGTACCTGCTCTCATTGCTCTATAGTCTTGTTTCAAGTAGACGATATGTTGATATATATATATATATATATATATATATATATATATATATATCATATTTGCTGACAGCTTATTTCAGTGTACTGAACCGGGTTTTTTCTCTCTCTCTCTCTCTCTCTCTCTCTCTCTCTCTCTCTCTCTCTCTCTCTCTCTCTCTCTCTCACACACAGTTGAATATATTCAACTATTTTCTATAAAGATTTAATAATTTAATGATTAACATTATATATATATGATTAACATTATATATATATATATATATATATATATATATATATATATATTTATTTATAAATTAATTCAGAGTGTGAAACACTCCAGACTAGGGATACCTGAGTCATAACTGTTCACAGTGATGATGGGAACCAGACGTATGAAGTCTTTGAACACCTCTAAAAGCTTCCTCACAGACGTTTTTATTACATGTAATGGTTATGAAAACATGCCTGATGTCAGAGACTTTGTTTTATGATAGGTCTGAGAAGTTTTAGACTAAAACATATTTTTTAAAAACTTAATCATACAAAGGAGTACACTGGGAACAATTCTGACTCAGCCATAAGCCCCACCCACTTTATTCTGATAGGCTGAGTCATGTGTTCAGTTTCTTTTGAGGTTCTGATGATTGATGGTGATTTCAATTAAATGAAAGATGCTTGGAAGAGAGTAAAGGGAGAATCATACGTACAGATTAAAATCACTGATTCACTGTCAGACACACTGCTGTTACATACTGTACTGAAAGTGACTCACCTGCAGCAATAGCACCAACAAGTGGAGATAAAATGAGCTGGAGAGGATAATTCCATGCGCCGATAATCAAAACCACTCCTAAAGGCTCTCTGCGTACAAAACAGTCATCCAGTTTTGTGGCCTAAAAACAGTAAGGGTGTGAGAGAAATGTGAAGCCTTCAGAAAACCCAACAGTTCTGCTGTACAATATTAGTTACTAGTTAAACTTCAACTTGGTAAGGAAACAATTTTACAATCTACTTAACAATGCAATCTAAGTTTTATTAATGGAAAGAAACCAAAACATTTGTCACATAAAAGTATGGATGGCAAAGACTACAGACCTTATGATAATTACTGTGCAACTTATGTATTTAAAAGTAGAAAATCTTTTCCTGCTTTACTTAATAAACCACTGTCACCATGTTTTCAGAAAGAAAACAAATCAGTGCCATGTTGCAGAGTTTTTAGTGCAAAAAAATACAAAACCTTTTTGGGCTAATACACATTAAATGATAATAATTAAATAGCAAAACTATAAAACTTATATTTATAGTTTATTTCCCACCCCTGCTTAAAAATGACAAAATCTTACTAAGTTCTTTTCCACATAGCTGGGTTGCATCCAGTTGTGCAGATTATTGATGGCATAGATAACATCATTTTCCACCAATTCAATTTCAGACAGTACAGTCTCAAACTTGGGCTTCAGGAGACAGAAAAAGAGAACATATTAGTGCTTACTGATGAGTCAGGACAAGTTCAGACAGTTTTAGGTCTCATAAGAGCAGCCGGAGATTCCTACCGGACAATCCTCAATGCTGTTTAAGCTACCTGGCTAATTTAGAAATCCTGTTTTGAGGAATATGCCTCAGGACTGCTTTTTCAATGAAGCACAATCCAGGACAGCCAATGAGAAGAGACATCATTTACATTTAACGGCGCAGTAAAAACACAACCTGTTCATTTCTAAGGGAAAAAGAGTAAATATAAATGACACTGTCATATCAGAACATTATGAGCACATCTGGATGTCACAGGTGCCATGTGACAGGGTTTGCTGCATGTATAAAAAAGCAAGCATGCCAGTCAGTTGTAGCAAAATGATTATCATGGGCAAAAGATGCTATTTGACTGACGTTCAATAGCGCACGCTAAAAGGGGTGAAGGGTGGTAGCATCTATAAATCACATAACTTTGTGGGATGTTCTAGAGCTGTCATAGTAACGGTGTACTGAGAATGGACTTCTTGTACAACGAAGGCCTTGTGACAGTATGCTGGAGGGGATGATGACTATGGTGAGTGGTACAGAGCAATCGATGAACCACAGTGGACAAGTAAACTGCTATAATGAACACAGAAGTTAGAAAAGGGCAGGGTTGTTGCTTTGGGCAACAAACACTCACAGCCAAGGGTGGTAATGCCCACTATTAGGTAGGTGGACATAACACTCTGATATGATTATAGCTGTATTTAGTCTGTAAATACAAACAAATGTAATAAGAGTTGGGGGAAAATACAAAAATTATACAGAATATAGGTCTTATTATCAAATTATTTTTATTTCAATGTGTGAGTATTTTATAAGTGTTTTCAGTGCAACAAAGTGACTAATGCTCTAATAAAATATGTGCTTTAATGTATTTCTGAATGCCCTGCTGATGTAATGACATCACATTTTCTTCCCTGCTGTGTACCTTGGCAAGGTCTTCATGCAATGCCTCCACAATTTGTGTCTCATTATCTTCTAGCAGAGCAAGCAGTGCTTCCAGCTGGGTCAGGCGGAACTGGAGAGGAATGGTCACTCTTGATTGGAACGCTGTCCGAAGTCTTTCAATCACCTGCATCTGGCTTTCCATTTCTAAAAACCTGTTAGACAAGAGAAAGAGTGTTCAACACTGTTTTATGATGTGGGCTGATAACACATTTCTGTCTGTAATCAAGTGAATTAACAATCTTTCAGCACTAGAGGGAGATGGTGATTTGGTATGTTAGTAAGCATTAGCAGGTGGATGGTGACTGGTGTTGATGCTGATCAGTTTATAGTATATTCGTGAATGTCTTTTAGTCTGTTTTAGTCATAACTACATTATTAATTAACTACTGGTCTGATTTAACGTTTTAAGTTCTATTTTAGACTAGAAACATCTAAGAAGAAATAATTTATTATTTTTTTTAAAGTTTGGATTACAGAAGTTCTGCCATTAAAATTTTGTATATGTACAAAATACTCCCAGCTCGTTTGTGGCAGATATTATGCATTTTGTATGCGTATATAAGACGCAACTTCTGATTCAAATTGTGCTTTAAGTCCCACCCTCAGTGACTGCAGCTGAGATTTGTAAGGAAATGTAACCGCTGCTGTATAAATCTGTCGTTCTCCCAGCAATACACCACATTACAGAAGATCATGTAAAGAAAACGAAGATGAAGATCATTCTCCTTCCACTGTTGAAGGTTTAAAAACTGTCTCACTGCAGCACAGACTAGTTCGCTAACAGCTAAACTGGTGATAGTAAAAAAACGTTTATTCTGCGTCAATAAAAAGCAGACCGAGCATAGCAGTTTCACTCCAACTTCTTCAGAGTTTAAATCTTACCTTTTTAATTCAGTCCTTCACAACGTTTTTTCTGTGTTCCCACATTTACTAACTTCAGTCTTGTGGTAGTTCCGGGTATTAACTCCGGACAAAAATCAAGTCGGTCTGGTTCAGGGTTGCCAGGTCCAAGAAAATCTCTGTCGAAAGCCCACTTTCGCTAAACTGAAGCTGGCACAAAGTTTAACGTGTGCAATCACAGACATTTTAAAAAGTTATCAGTTATTAAAATAATAACCTGTGTACAACTCTTACACTGTTTTTGATCTTTAGTGTTCATTTTCTTTGCTATTTTAAATATTCATAAAGCATTAACTTTATTGTTGTTGGTGCTTAGTAGAAATTTACATGATGCCATGCAGCTCTCCAAGGACTGTGATTAATAGCTGTGCTAGCTGTGACTGTTGTTTAGACATAGCTAGTGAGAATCAAGAAGCAAGATTTTTTTTAAATAAAATATTTATTTACAATTATGCTTTGTTCAGCCATTGGCTAGTTCCCCCACTGGCCATTTTGTTATTAAGCTCTCTTGTCTTTCTGCTTGTTTTTGTAATAATAATCCATCTATCTATCCATTATCACACCCACTTAATCCTTTAAGGTCGCAGTTAGCCCCCTACACCAGGGGTTCTCAACTGGTCTCAGCTCGGGACACACATTTTCTCATGGTCATTAAGTCGGGACCCACTTTTATAGAATACAAACCAAACAAATTTATTTTTGAATAATAGCCTTCAAAAACACATAAAACATTAAACAGCATGTAAAGAGATTTCAGGGGAGTCACGACTGGCTTGATTCGGGGGGTTTGAGGGGGTGCTGGAGTGTACATTAAATTTATATTATTAATAAATATTAATACATTACTTACAAATTATGATATGATTATAATATACTAATAATAACTTAAGTGTTAATAATAAAATTTATATTTATCATTAATAAAATAATACATTATTACATATTAAATATTTATAAACTGTTAAAAGCACGTAGCATAAAATGATCACCCAATTCTTTGCCTCCGAACGTCATCACAAATTTAAACAGAAGAGTAACCAGAAGTGTTGCCAGATCTTGTGATCGAAACAAGCAACCAGCTCTATGAAATAGGGTGACCAGACGTCCTCTTTTACCCGGACATGTCCTCTTTTTGAGACTTAAAAATACTGTCCGGGCGTAATTTCAGAAATGTCCGGGATTTTGTTGAATTAGATCTTACATCAAATTTTGAGAAGCGTTTCGTTCACAAACTAGTCTCCACCCCCTCCCTCCTTACTCTGTTCAGTTCGCTTGAGTGAGAAGGGGGCGTGGTGAGTTAGCCTAAAACTTTCTGATTGGGCGGTCTGACTGTTATTGGTCGGTAGTCCTTGTTTAAGACAGGCAAAGCACATGTACCCACCCGCACCTCGAGCCGTAAAAGTAAGTTCTTGGATTAATTAAAAAAGAAATTCCAATGTTTTCGTCTTTTGTAAGTCAGAGTGCAGCAGAGGTGTCTGTGCTTTTCACCCAGTTAAGCACCACAAAAGCTACAGGTCAGTGGACTGCATCTGACTTGTTAAGAAAGGGCTTCACAGATTCCTAAACAGCTAAAAAATTTTTTGAAGTACTCAGACAAAGACAGAATTGTTACACAGCACAGTCATGTCAATATATAATTTTGTTTTTGCATATTTGAAATGTAAAATAGTTTAAATAGTATTTAAGGGCAGTATTTTTTTCTGCATGTTAAGAGTCATTAAGGGCCAATATATCAGCCATATGCCTAGTGTACAACTTTAAAAAATGTCCTTGTATGTGAACATGCAACACAATATACCCTGCACCCATAACCCCCAACCACAACCCCCCCGCCAACCTAAGAGGGTTAGATGTCCTCTTTTTCACCATCTCAGATCTGGTCACCCTATATGAAAACAAGTCCAAAGTAAGCCCAGCTGGCGACTCACCACATTCGGTAAAACAGAGGCCGCTTTTAAACAATATGAAATTAAACATTTATTATGACACCATACATAAACAACACAAAAATGATGTTAAACAGTTTTAATATAAAATTGGCAGGCTATGTAGGTGGCTATTTTTTGCTCATTTCTTTGTTTTGAGTCATTGTATTTTGGGCCACTAAAACCCATGTTTGTTAACCTCATTGTGCAGATTTTTTGTGCTTCTCATGTTTTCCTTTATTATGGGGAGCTGGGAGATAATCAAAGAGTTTTACTTGGAAAGAAACTCAAGCCCAAATAAGTAACTTCACATTCAAAAACAAGCTCAAAAAACCGCAACCCGTTACTCACAAGATTTGCAAGCAACTTTAGAAAAAAACAAAGCCAAAGTCGCTTATAATAAGCGGACTTGGCAACACTGATAATGGTAGTAAATGGTGGTTAGCATGGCAACGAAAATATATATATATATATATATATATATATATATATATATATATATATATATATATATATATACTGTTTTCATTTTAAAAGACGAGGACAAAATCAGATAAGCATTAACTATTTTAATGGTTTAAAAATTTATTTATTTTTTACAATCTGTCCCACTTTTGGGTGGCGACTCACCAATTGAGAATCGCTGCCCTGCACCCTCACTGGGTGCAGGGCAGGGAATTACACTATTCAAGTAACCAAATCCACCTGACCTCCATGTTTTTGGACTGTGGGAGGAAACCCACGCAGACACGGGGAGAACATTGAAACTCTGCTCAGATAGGGACTCAAACCCAATACCTCAGTGCTGAGAGCCGAATGTGCTAACCACTAAGCCACCATGCCACGCTGTAGTAGTAGTAGTAGTAGTAGTAGTAGTAGTAGTAGTAGTGATAATAATAATAATAATAATAATAATAATAATAATAATAATAAAAATAATAATAATTAATAATCATTATTATTATTATTATTATTAAAATAATAATGATTTCTTTATATAGCATCTTTCTGAGACCCAAGGTTACAGACAAACAAACAGTTCCTAGCAGTATTCTTTATCTTTAATGATGCCACATCCCTTCAAACAATTATGTTGAGAGAATGATCTCGCAACAATCTCTTTTGGTGGCCACAATGTTGGGATGTATTGCTCTAGAAAAGGGAAGACAACTTTCTAGGATAACCCGAAAACACTTATAAATTATACAGCAGCACTGCACCCTACCAGCAAAAAAGAAAATTGAAGATGACTTAAATGTTGCAGTGTTGTTTGTAGGCAAACATTATATATGTTTTTCTAACAACCTTATAACAAGTAGATAAAGTTGCTGGGATTGGTGTCAGAAGTGAGATTGTGTTGCTGCTTTCTGTCAGATTGGTGGGGAAATAGCTACACTGATGATAAAAGGTGAACAGCTGTAAGGATTTGTGTGGGTAGCTGACCAGAAGACAGGACTCAAGAGAATCACAAAATACGGGGGTATTTATTCACACATTTCAACACAACAGCAGGACATTCACATGTATTCACATTTAATGAGCAACAAAGACTAGACACACATGATGTATTTATATGGACGGTAACCAAGGAACATATGAGGAAACAACCATGTACATTAATGGGACATCATTGGAGTGGAGACATGACATAATTACAGGAAATGCACGGCGGTCAAATGAAAACGTGACAACAGCAAATAAACAAACATCAAGACAATTGATGAAGAAGACAGAAGAATGATGTTATTTATAAATTCAACTAAATGTATTCTGTTCATTCTGTGTTACAATTACAAGATATAAGTGTTTTAGAGGCTGTAGTAAAGTTTTACAAGAATAACAATAAATACAAGTATAATAAATGAAAACATAAATAAATAAAATATTATCTCTAATAAAAAATAATAAACAAAATACAAATTATCTGCAACATTTTGGTGGGAAAAACAATAACCTGGCAACTCTGCGTTTGGCAGGAGAAGTAGAAGGATTTTCAGTGGCTACAAGAAAAACTCGTTTGTGGGAATAAATGACAAGCCTCATACGTCTCATGTCTTGTGACCTCTTCCTATCAGTCACATGAAAAAGTGCTTCCTTGTCAAACGTACAGACATTATAGATCAGGAGTAGTGTGTTAAAATATATAATTAAAACAGCTTCCTGAATAACCTGATAACATATATTTCTTAGATTCTCAGTGACAAAATGATATCAGACCTTAGCAAGACAGTTGAAGAGCTAGCGCTGGCTAAATAAACAAATATGGGATAACATCTGGCAGTGTTATTTGATTGCCAAGTCAATTTTACATTTCACTTTTTTCATCTGAAGGTAAAATACAGCCACTAATTTGGTGATGCATTTCATTGTATGTTTTTCAGACTGTTCTGAGTAAGTAGTGCAGAATAAACTTGTTTGAGTGGAAGTTCAAAGCTTTGCTAACTTTTGATTCTCAAATGCTTGGAATCAAGAAATCACCTCTTCTTCATGTAGCCAATAATTCAACAAACCAAACAGACAAAAACATTAACATTTACCATCCAACAGCTAACCAATATTTTATTAGATGAACTCACGTAAGCTGCTGGTAGAATTTAACAGGGTGAAGAGCACTGAGAAGATCTGGTACCAAACCTGTGTTCTTCTAACTGGATTTTTGTAATCTTCATGTCAAAAAATTAAGAGCATAATTTGGACAATAAAAACTCTTTTCCTTCACTTGTTAGTCCATTTCAAATTCAGTATTTAGTGATGTTACAGAAACAAATACATGTGCCAGTCTTAAAGGCACAGCAAGCAAAACAGTCAGTTTATTTCTAAATTATAATGAGAAGAAAAATATCATATAGACTTATAAACCCAAAACAAATCACCTGGAACAGATTTGATTAACAAAGTGAAAAGTTTTAATGCTTGACAGAATCTCAGAAGTTGAGAGTTTCAGGCTTGGCTGATTTCTGCAGTAAGAATAGACCCAGATGTGTTTACCCAGAATATTTGCATTTGGACTGAAATCTACATTTTCAGATATTCTGAAACTCATTTGCACAGCCCATCTGCTTACCATCACACCAGTTACACACAAAATTTGATGTGTTCAAATCACATTATATCACATCTATACATTAAAATATTCATAATGAGGCTCTACAGCAGTACAAAACTAAATATGCAGAAGATGAATGACACAACACAGAATATTATACATACTTATGCTAAAGTTAGTGCACTCTTTTAAACATGTAAATGATTCTACGTGAAAACATTTGCTTCCAGGCCAGATTAAGATGATGTAATACATTGTAGAAATACATCTTCGGAAGAGAAACCACCTATAATCTATATATTTTGGAGAAGGAAATAAGCATAATATATGATAATGTAAGTGATTTTATTCAGTAAAATGATCTCACTGTATTAGCAGATAATTTTGTATGTTTTAATAATTTATCTTTTATATTCATCAATACAGCAGGTCAATTTTACTGAATAAAATTACAATTTTGCTGAATAAAATTTTACTTACAAGTAAAATACATCTACAATGTAGATTCTACATATAAATTCAACAATTTTAAACAAAACATTTCTATTTGTATATATTTATATAATGCAATGTATAATAAACAAACATCAATCAAAAAACAAAGTGAAATCACATTTATTAGTGTATTTAAAATAGTACAATATAAATAAAATACTACAAATAAAAAATATTGGCTGGAAAATAAATTAGTGTTGACTGGATAATAAAAATAGTGCTCAAAAATTCAAATAAAATAATATTAAAATGAATGATTATAATGTTGAATGATGTAATGTTCAGTAATTATCATAATAATGAATGATGTTCAGTAATGTTGACATGTATACTCTTTTCAGAATGGAAATCAAGAAGAGAAAATATGTTAATGTTTCATAGGATTAATATTAATATATTAAATATTATATGATTAATTTGTTAATTAATTTGAGACAGTCTATGCATAATGTGTAGTGATGTCACAAAAATAAATATAAAACATTAGAAATGTTTAATATAATGTTTAATATAAAACATTACAAAAGTGTAATTTGTCATTTAAAAACTTCTACCAGATGTTAAAATTTAGTATGTAAAGATTCAGCTTAAGTATTATTAAGAATAATAACAAAATATGTTATTAATAATAACATATTATTAACATTATATGTTAATAATACTAAAAATATGTTATTAAAGGTCTGGTTACAGTTAATGACCTTCACATGAACAGGAAACATCTGCTCTTTGAGTACTTCACACTGCACCTGCTCCCAGTGAAAATAAAAGTACTGTAGGTTTATACAGTATATGTGTCTTCAGTTTGACAGATTTTGTTAAAATTATGATTTTGTGAAATGTTGTAGAAACAGCTCTGAACTCTGGTGGTGAGAAAGTAGAACTATCCTAAAACTGGACTAACATGTCTAGAGCAAAACTGCATTTGATAAAATGAAATAGACTTTAATTCTGTACATTTCTGTACAAATTTTTTTTTCACAAAGTCCCAAAACAAGGTAAAGAGAACCCAATGAAACACAATAAACAAACAAGTAAACAAAGTTAAACAGAATATGATACTTGGCTATTTGTTTACTGAGGAAAATGATCCAATATCATACCTGTGCATGCAGGTGCGAACTGAGGATGTTTGAAGTGCAGGGGCGAAAAAATAAAAGCAGCATTGTACGATGGGCACAACATCATAATTTTTTACATAATCATAATTTTTTTTTATTGTAAAAAAGGGGCCACTATATAATTTTTTCCCATATGAAGGGCAGCACTAACAGGGCACTTTTTGCCATTCTAGAGTGCACTTTGGCAATGTTTTTTTGACCATATGTGCACGGGGAAAGCAGGGGTCGGGGGTGGCGTGGAGATGGTGGGGAGGGGAGGAGGTTTGTGTTGGGGTCCACAGGTGTGTGCATGTTCACAATATGTTGCTTGCAGTTTTTGGTGTGATCCCCCAACAATAGCTATAATTAAAAGCTTGGGACTTATTGATTATTCTTGTCCATCAGCTTGGAGAAATTTTACCCCATTGCTCCATACAGAACAGTCTCAGCCATGGAATGTTTCCTCAAGTGTTTCCAAAACATTTCGTTTGGATTGGAATTTTACATGGTCATCCTCAGTCATTAATTTTATACTTCCTTATCCATTCTTATGACTATGACTATGAATGATTAGTGCACTTAGTGTCATTGTCTTACTGCATGTCAAACATTCTCTTGAAATTAAGTTCACAGACAGATGTCCATTCATTTCCATTTAGAATTTGTATATAAAATGTATTGTTTGCATAGTATGTAGTATTTCAAATCAATCAAGTCACCCTGGCTCAGAGGCAGCAAAACAAGCCCAGACCATGATACATGAAACAGTCATTTTTCACAGATGGGGAAAGGTTCTTATTTTGTGTAACTGTTTTTTTTTACAGACATATCATTATCCATTTAAACCAAACATTTCTTCCAGCAGTTTTCTGGCTCATGTGATAAGAGTAAATTGCAAGCAGCAGTGTTCTTTTTAGTGAGACTTTCTTGGATTTCTCCTAAACTCTCCATAGACGGGGTTCAGTGTTCAAGGTTTATTGTTGAGGGTGCTGTTCATATTGTGCTAAAGAAACTGTCAGTAGTCAATGTGAGAGGCCTTTAAATACTTAGAAATCACATTTATCCTTTGTGACATTTATCCTTTGTGACAGACTAATAACACACCTAATTCTTGGAGAGGTATTTTTTGGCAAACCACTCCTGGGGAAGGCAACAATGTTCTTACCTATTTTTTCCTTCTTTTTCTGCCTGTCAAATGATGCAGTCCAAATTCTTTAGAGATGGTTTGTAACGTGTTGTAGCAAAATCAACTTCAATATTTTCTCAAAACTTTCATTTGTTCCTGACTTTAATAGATCGCTGTTCTTTAAATACAACAGGACACCCACTCACACTTGATTATCATTTAATTGATTGAAAACACCTGACTCTAAATTCACCTCCAACCTCTCAACTTATTTTAGATTTTCACACTCTGCCACTTTTACCTGTATAATTGGATAATTTCCCTCAATAAATTAATGACCAATTATTTTATTTTGGTTTCATTTGGTTACTTGTGTTCTCAAATCATTGCAGCAGAATTAATAAAATATCACTCACAGTTAAATCTGTTGAATGTGTGTAAATGTATTTTGCTCTGACAGGACTTTCATGCATTCTGGGAAAATTTGGAAATAGTTTAAATTTTCAGCCATAAAATATTTCACTTGGAAATGAAAAATGTGATCAAAAGTGTAAACACTGGTGATGTTTAATTTATAAAGAGGAGCCATTAATACACTAATGATGTATATGTGTCAACTGACATCACATCTTTAGTGTCAGTCATGGTTGTTTCAGGGAATCCTTCAGCCCTGAGTGTGGAAAGCTGAATGTCTTGTAGAGAGAGGACACATGCAGCCTATATGTCTGACTTAGCTGTGAAGCTTTAATAATAATACTGACATCATCAAATCACTCTAAAGATAATAAAGAACTGGACGTGTGAATGTTTGTGCTGTATTCCATTACACCTCCATGACATCATGATGCAAATCCAGTGAGCTGTGTGTCCATTAAGTACTTATGTGCTGCTGAGCTGAGTGGAGCAGTAGAGTCTCATCAACACTCATCATGAAGAGTTTACTCTCCTTATTACTGCTTCTACACAGCTTCAGCAGTGAGATCCTGATTCATTCATTCATTCATTCATTATCACACCCGCTTTATCCTCATCAGGGTCGCGGTTAGTCCCCTACCCCTTCACTGGGCGCAGGGCAGGGCATTACACTATTCAACTAAGCCCAGGACAGGGCGCCAGTCCATCGCTGGGTGAACACACACGCACACACACATGGACAATTTAGAGTAGCCAATCCACCTGACCTCCATGTTTTTGGACTGTGGGAGGAAACCGGAGTACCCGGAGGAAACCCACGCAGACACGGGGAGAACATGGATACTCCGCTCAGATGTGGATTCAAACCCAAGACCTCAGCGCTGAGAGGCGAACGTGCTAACCACTAAGCCACCGTGCTGTCCATCCTGATTCATCATTTCATTTAAAATTTATCTGTATATAATACATTACTAATCATCACATATTTAACCTTGTTCAGCAGGTGTGAAATGTCAAAGTATGGAATCATTACAAACTGCAGTTCAGCTCAAACCTGGTTGATCTTTAATCCAATGGTGGGAACAATAATATCATAAATACACAAAAACTCTTAACATTTTTATCAGTTTTAAATCATGATGCTTTATTTAATTCTTTAATATTTATACATTTAAAGTCTCTCATTGAAAATGCAACTTTCGCTGATGCAGTACTGCATGATTATGGACAAAATAAATAACATTACTGATAAAAAAGTCTTTTTTTTCTTTTTGAATTGTTCTTTATTCACTAGATGTGTCACTATTGTCAGTCTCTAACACTGCACTAGTATTAGTGATGTGATTTAGAGCTTTCACTGGATTTACTTTTAATGTTGCAGTGAGCCTCCATCACAGCACTGTGAATGACATTTTATGTCCACCCATGACATCATGATGCAAATCCAGTCTGCTGAGTGTTTGTTCAGTACTTATGTGCTGCTGAGCTGAGAGGAGCAGTAAAGTCTCATCAGCTTTGACCATGAAGAACTCACTCTCATTATTACTGCTACTGCTCCACTTCAGCAGTGAGTCCTTGATGCAATATTTCATTAAAACCCTTTTCTGTATAACACAGCATTAATACATCATTAATCATCACATATTTAACTTTGTTCAGCAGGTGTGAAATGTCAAAGTATGGAATCATTACAAACTGCAGTTCAGCTCAAACCTGGAGAAACTCTGAGTCTCTCCTGTAGAGGATCTGGATTTAGCTTTGGATGTTGTGATATGCACTGGATCAGACAACAGGCTGGAAAACCGCTGCAGTGGATGGGACGCGTTTATAGTGATGAAAGTGGCACCGACTATGCATCATCATTTCAAGGCAGAATTGAAATCAACAGAGACAATTCTAAGAGCTTGATGTATCTGAATCTGTCTGGTGTGACAACAGAGGACTCCGCTGTGTATTACTGTGCGAAACAAGCACAGTGATGAATATACATGGAGACACTGTACAATAACATGGAGCTGCTTTTGAACATTTATTTTCATGAGGGGATGTTATTCAGAGTCTGACTATCAGCAAGTGTCTATAAAGGTACAGCAGAACAACCACAAGGGGCTGTAGAGGACACCAAATAACGTGCAGAATGAACACTTTCACAAACTGTATTGTGTTAAAGTTCCTTTTCCCCAACTCACCTGTGTGTGTATTGTAGTGCATTACAACTGACTACAGTCACAATTTATAGTCATAGATAAGAATAAAACAGCTATTGTCCCTGTTGTCCAGAGGGGCTC
>BRDA01038525.1:0-19041 GCA_036984385.1 Crenuchus spilurus
CCAGGAGTTATTGAAAGATTAACATTATAATGTCATTAGCTGGCTTTTTCAAGCCAATTTCAAAGTTCGTTCACGAACTTTACCTTTCTAGTTTAGAGTACTATTTTATTGTATTTAATTTTTGACTTACTTGTTTGCATTTACTGTATGTATCTTTTGTCCTTCTGCTGAAGCTGCTGTAAAAATGGACTTTCCCCCTGGGATAAATAAAGTTATCTATCTATCTATCTATCTATCTAAAAGGTTTGAGTGGTGGAGAGCACACCACAGTTCTGCCGAGTGACTTCACCTGAGCCGGTTCACTGTGCATCATCATCTTTATCACTTACGTCAACTCCAGAGCTGCACAGTACAGAATAATGCATCATTCTAAGTACTGTAAGTGAAACCACAGGCTGAAAGAATGATGCAGGCTCTTCCTGAAAATGACTGTTGTATACATGAAGGAACTGAAGAAGGCAGATATTCTAGTATAATTATTAACTTTTACATCAAAGCATATGTGGTGTGTTGCAAAATCCTTTCTCACTTTCGCTGCCTACAGAAATGTTTGCAGGACTAGATTGTTGCTTTGATATACGGAGTCCAGACGTTCTCAGCTCTGGAGATTTACACACTGCAGACTGTTTTGTTTACTGTGATTCTGAGGTGATGAAGGTGTGTTAAAGCAGAAAAACAAATCCGTGTAGTGCATGAGACTGGTATTCAGAAATTCTCTAAAAGATGCTGTCAGTGTTCAGTGTTACAGGAAAAATCCGTTTTAATCACAAAATTAAAATACACAAATCAATTCAAATGTAATTTTAGACCACTTTTACATCTAGTGTCACAAAGCACCTTTACTTCAAATCAGCTTTACAAGGGAAGAAGAATTTGGGTCCAGAGAGCGAGAAAGAGAGGAAACCACAACGTCAGATATGCTAGTGATCTAATGTTTAAAACAGTCACTTAATTAGAAGAGTCTGCAGCATTGAGAGACAGTTCTGTTTGGAGTAATGCAGTACATCAAAACACTAGAATACCACTGAAAAAGTTCAGTATTGTTCAGAATTTAATTAAAAAAGGTGAACTGACTTACACTACCTGGCCAAAAAAAGTCACCAAATATAACTAAGCAAAGAGATCAAAGGCTCCCACTGAATAATTACTGTACGGGTGATTGTTTCAGCTCACAAGTCATTTAACCAAAACTGATGCAGCGAGGAGCTTCTCACTTGTTAAACAACCATGTCGACAGGCACATCCTGTGGTTGGAGAAAAGATGTTAATCTGTTTCAAAAGGTCAAATTATTGGCATCAAACCTAGAAAACATCTAAAGAGATGTTGACACTACTAATATCGGGTTGAGAACTGTCCAACAAATTATTAAAAAGTAGAAGGACAGTGGGGGGGGGGACATCTTCCAGGAAGGAATGTGGTCAGAAAAAAATCCTGAATGATTGTGATCGACGATCACTTAAACATTTGGTGAAATAAAAACAACAGTAGGGCTCAGGGATATGTTTAATAGTATAAACAAGACTTTGCACAGTGGTCCAAATCATCAGTACAAGATTAATGCAACTCTGGACAGAAATAAATTGTGACACTGCAGAAACTTGAATGAATGAATGTGTGCAGTAATCAAAGTTAAAGTCCAACAGCCATGTGACCTTTTTTTTGGCCAGGCAGTGTTTATTTTATATTCATCACATGTAAACTGACATATTACAGCATTTTTATGTTGATCTTATAACTGTTATAACTCTTGAAAATGAGAAATTCATAATCTCAAATTATTACAATAGTTCATTAAATTTTGAGTAAATTACTGTTTACACAGTTCAAACACAGCAGCCTAGTTCAGCACAAACAACCACAATCATCAAAACTGCTGACTTTACAGTTGTCCAGAACATGATCAGCGAGAACCTTTCACAAGGAGGATGAGCCATACAAGGACATATATGACTCAATTAGCTGACTAACAATCTTATTCACTTAATCCTGATCAGGGTCATGGTCACCAGGCACATGGCAGGGCATCAGCAGAAGTAGTATTTAATATGTAATGTGGAATTAAACAGGTACTGAGTGCAGATATTAGAGAACGTGGGTTCTAGAGAGCACTATAGCAGCTATTCTGGCTGTTCTACTGCTATTCTATACAGCTATACTGTAGCTTCTTTATTGACTTACTGGAGCACCCAGTCTTAAAATAATCCCGCCTAGACGTTATAACAGTAAGAGCTTCTCAGCTTCTTTTAGAAAAAGTATATCAGGTGGTTTTGGCAAAGTTACATGAAGTTCCAATGTTGCATACGTGTGTATCAGAAGAGAGATCAAAGATGATGGGTAGGGTTTGTACGGTTGTGCTCGGAATAACTGAGTAACTACATTCTAGATTCAGAACAAATTTAGAACGTTTCATTTTCTCTGATTCGGGTTCAAGAGATATGACGTCAGTTTAGTTAAGGAGGAAAGTGTTGGTCATTCTAGCCTTTGTTTACTCTAACACATTACTATAGTTTATACATACACACTATTCATATATTTTAATTACACTTTTTTAAAAACCCAATGTGTTGGTAGCTAATCAAACCGCCCATTACACTGACTCTCTCCATCTCTTGTAAAATCTCTGACTATAGGAGGGTGCAGACTAACAAAGGCCTCCTCCAATGCATGTGAAGTCAAGCTCTCCCAACTGTTGGGCACTCAATACAGGATCTTCAGTTCTGATGGATCAGCCGACATTACTTAATAGTGCTGGGGAGAGTGGCATCGTACCTGCCCAGAGAGAGCACAGCCAGTTTTGCGCTCTCTGGCCCCGGCTGCCAATGGCAAGCAGCATGATCGGGATTCACAATCCTCAGATCATAGTAACAGCACCTTAGTCTGCGCCACTCAAGCCCAGTGAAGATTTTATTTATTTATTTATTTTTTTTCAGAAATTATTTACATTCTTACATTTTCAGTGAAATAAAAATGTACATTTTACAAAATCATGCTCTTCATTCCAAAAGTCCAGGATAATGGACACTGAATCACTCACTGAATACCATCTGGCAAATATTGATATAAGCTGTCAATAAATACTGAATTATTGCTTTTAAATTATTTTACTGCATATAATATGAAGTAAAGTTTTCCTTGAGATTCTCGTTATTGTTGATGCAAAATATCAGCAAAAGCTCCAAAGTGATAAAATAAGCATGGATTTAGGTCATGTGCTAGTTGGGACATACATGTCATGAGTTTTGAACAATAATTTGTTTTTCCGTTTTCACTCCGTTGACTTAATTAAAATAACACATCACCTGGTGGCCCAGAATACTTGCCTCCACACTCACTCACTGTTATATGAGTGAATTCTGTTGTTTCCTGTGGCTTTGCACCCAATAACACTGTTCTGCTTAGCAGTGTAGATCTGCAAACTTCAGCTAATGTACATATCTCCAACTGCAAATGTGTAGTCCGTCAAAACGTTTTGACTTTAGAATTTATAATCATGTAGTAATCAAATGTACAGTCATTCAATACTGATCAGACTCAAAGCCACAATCTACTACTTCTCTTAACATTTAAACTCTTTCAGGCCTGTTACTGAAACTAATAAACTGATCAAATGACACTTCCTATCACACACTCTTAAAGGGGATGGTTCCTCAAGGGTTCTATATAGAACCATTAACACTCCTGAAAGGGTTCCTGTTATTACAAGCTTGACCTTATAATAACAGCAGAACCCTTTATGGGGATACATAGAACCATCTACAGCACATCTCATCAATTTGAATACTTTCACCATGCAAAGACCCCTTTGGGTTCTTTGAGTGTTCATGGTTCTATACAGAATTTTATTATTAAAGAACCTTTGAATAGCCATCTCTTAAGAGTGTAGTTTATATGTTCTCCATCACATGTTCACCTGAAGATTTTCTCAGCAATGAAGTGTTACACACTTTTTACATGTAAATGAACAGTGAGTACCAAGTACTTCACTATGAAGACAAAACCAAAAACAACAACAAAAGGTCCATTAGATTAACACCGGTCATTTGTGCTCGGATTTCTGACTGAGCTGAGCTGTATATATATCTCAGATCTGGTCTGTGAGCCTCAGTCATGTTTGCAACATCTTGGTTTTGTTAATTGGTGCAAAAATGACCCCAGAAATAAACTGTACTACACATTCGAGTTCTCCGTTCTAGTTTAACAGTGATGTGGAAAGACAGACCACATTAAAATACGCAGATTACTCAATTAATATAATTAGAGGGAGATTGTATTTTAAGAACTACTTTGCAAATTATACACTTGTGCAGCTGCACTACATACCTGACCACTGCATGCTTACACACAAAAAAATCTCTATATATACACACACAATGAAATAAAGCCACATTTTCCAAAACACTTGTGTCTGAGTACATGTCCTTTGTGTTTTGGAAAATATTGTTGCCTTTTTATTTCCAAAGACTTGACACCCCCCTCAAGAATAGCACGTTGCTTTGAGCTTCTAGTAAGTTTCCACTGACGTTAGTTCAGTCCTATGGTTCGTTATATTAATAGTGAAACTGTGTGCAGACACTGTAGAACAGTAACATTTTAAAAGAACATTAAAAGACTACATCAGCCAGAACTTTTTCCATTTAATGTGGTATGACATTACATCAGTTACATGTACCTGTGACTTTTACCTTTCTTTTAATCATTTGTCTTGCACTGAGTAAGTGCAAAACCGAAAAACTGGATGAAATGTAACAAAGCACCATTGCACGCTGACCACTGCAGTGCATGATCAGGACTGGCTCATCAGCAATTTTATGAAATGTATAACCCATATAAATGCATGCACATCATAACATTTTTGCACAGCTGGATACTACTCCTCTCTGACATGGCCCTCTATTGATCACATACATGAATGATCACTTGAAGGCAGTCCATCAGTGACTTTCCTGCTCCTGCAAACCTAACTTTGAAATGTATTTACAGTTTTTCAGTAATAAGATCACAAAAGTTCACAGATTTTTTGTCAATCTTTATTTGTATCCGACAAATACAAAACGGATACAACACAGCGTTAGTTCTTGTAACCACGGCTGGGTCTGCGTCCACGGGCACGCTCGAACTTCCGGCCTTTGGAACGCACATAGGGCCTGTGGGAATGACAAACCAGTCAGTCATATTCAATAGAAATCTTGTTTTTGGCAGCAATTATTTGGGGCAGACAACTTACCTCGAACTTAATTTGCAGTAGAGCTGGGCGATATGGCCAAAAATTTTATCACAAATTTTTCTATATTGATCAATCTCGATAATTATCACGGTATTACACTTTGTAACACTGTCAGTTTTAAACATCTTTCTAAAAACATCAGACTAAATACATGAAATGTTACTATTTAAAATATTAAATTGTTTATTATCAGAACATAATATTGTAGCGTCCAGCTGGACGCGTTGAAAGGATGGACGAGAAAGACGTTTACAGTCGTCACTTTATTGTCGAAACTTAGCTAACAGGCTAATGCTAGCACTTGGGCTGACACGCACACAGCGAGCCCCCCTTTCTCTCACAAACAGACGAGCACACAGCAACTTTGTTCTCTCTACGGCGCTGGTGAGGAGGAGTAGTAGGAGTAATAAGACTTCTGAACTCACTGTCAAGCTGCTTAGATGCGAAATGGAAATGAAAGTTAATGCTTATCGAATTCTTTTGTCCCAGCTTATCATCGTCATCGAGGTGAAAAAAAATCTATATCAATTAATTGCCCAGCACTAATTTGCTGTGCCAAACTTTAATAGAAAATGGTCATCAATGATTTAAAATGGGGCTTTAAAAAGGTTTAGGAATAGCTTGGCTTTGATCATTATGCAAACATAAGATGCAAGAATAATGCAGCTCAAAGCTGCACTTTTAATTTAAAATGAAAGTTTGCACAAAATCATTTTTATAAAAAAGAAATGTGGTACAAGCCATCCACATGATAAAATAAATGTTAAACTTGGAGGTTAACACGTGGAGGTAAACACGTGTGCGTAATTTTTGTATATATTTCCTCTAATACCCCATTTGTAACATGTAGTGACTGCAGTCTTATGAAGTAGTAATGTGAATTTTAATGGCTCTGTATTTGGTATTTTACACATCTTTGTCCCCTTTCCACTGTGCGCACTGGATTTTTTTCAACATCATTGTTTAAGCTCAACTCAGAAGCGAAATAGACAAACTTATCAAAAGATGACACTTTGGTGCACATTTAAGCATCACAAGACCGCAGAGACTTGCACAATTTCATTTCTGGTCTCACACCCTGCAGGGACTGGAAGCTGCCCTTTTAAAACTGTTTTGGAATCACTACCAGATGTCTGTACTTTTGATGACTGAAATAGAAATAAAAATAATTGCAATTTGTGCACTTTTATCTGGTTATTTACTGCTTTCTGGAGGCTTGTCTGTGTAGTTGTTCTAAAGTGCATGACATCGGTATTTTTATATTTAAGCTTTCCACAACAGCTCTTATGCAACTTACAAGTAACACAGCTCTTCACACTTAACGTATTCTAATGTTATTATAATGTACACTGCTGGACAGACAAGTCACTCAAATGCACTCGACAATAAAACCCATTTGGTGAGACATGTTCAAGTGCTTTCATATTGTTTGTGCGTTAGATATGCATATCCATCGCCTTTATCTGCATGGAAAGAGTTTAAGTTCCAGCAGTTGTAAAAAAGAAAAAAAAATGAATATGCACTCTACTAGTTTGGCTGATAATTTGATAACGTCTAACTCAGTACTGCACAGGTCGGGGTAAACAGTCTGCCTTTTGGCCCTGTCCTTTGCACAGTGACGTTCGGTCATATGACCACTGTAATTACTGCAGTGTGTTGAGCCATATAACTCCTCTACTGTGTTCTCTTCATTAGCTGTCTGTAGCTGCCTGAAGCTACAAAACCCTGACGATGGCTTACAAAGCAAAGAACGGACCACTCCTCTGTACAATGGTGGAGCCCTTCAAGCTTCAAGTATGACTTATCTTGACCCACCATCATTCAACACACATGGAAGACAATTTAGTGGAAACAACTTCCTCCGAGTCCAAACAGCAGTGTTCTAGTGACTGAAGACCCGTCTCTTTCGATAGCACTTAAATCAGGACTTATCTTACACTTCAATGTGTATGACTGTACTCTTACCTTGCTTGATTTGACATTACAGCAATTTATGTTGAGCATTGTGTATCAGAGTATCCATACTGACTTTTATATTTGGCAGCATCTAAGTTTGAGGTATCTTCTGTACTCGAGCGCATACAAACTAGCTAAGGAGTGTTTGAGCTTCTATTGTGTACACTTGTCATGCTTCACATTACATTTTTGCATCACAACGTCAATATCATACATGCATCATTATACCTCTACTAATGACTACTACTGCTCAAAATGATTAAAATTAGACAATGTCTTACTTGGTGTGGCTGTGGGGGGTTCCAGGAGCCTTTCCAAAGTGCCTGTACACCTGTCTGCCCTTGCGGGGTCCTTTAGAAAAACGTTAACATTAATCTCCAGGCACTGAGAAATAGTTTCACAAAATAGCAAATGTGCTGGTTTATTTTACCAAAACAACCTGCATCTATGACACATTCAGCTAAGGTCACTTTTAGACAACTGTGGTCAGATGCAAGACAAGCAGAATCATTCAACATCAACATTCACGGCGTGCACTTTCTAAACCCAAATCTGAACAGCATCAGAAAGCAGGAATAACCTAAATACACATTTACGTTACAGCTCTACTGAACCTTGACATTCAGCATTGTGTCTGAACTTACCTGAAAGGAGCACAGTGCCTTCTCCTTTCGGAGCAGCCAGTGCTAGTTGATCAAAAGTCATGACCTGTCCACCAGCCTTGAGAATTCTGCAACGAGCTCGAGATGTCACCCTCAAAGCACACACCTGGAGAAGAGTCAATTACCTAATTAACTACAGCTTTACACTTGTGTCATCAACATGCTCACCAAAGCAAATAAAAAAAATAACTGGAAACATCATCATGGCACCTACGTGATGGCACCTAAAAATTAAACGTTCATTTAACCCCCTGGAGTCTGAGGATTTTTCCAGACACTGATGTAGACTGACATGCCTGGACTTTCACAAATTACTAGGTCTGCGAATCTTTGGGTATCGAACGAATCGATTCTTGGGGTCACAAATCGATTTTTTTCTGATTCTTTCTAATCCAAACGAAATACTTTACCGTTGCATTCTCTGCAAATCGCATGAGTCACGTCAAGCCCTTTCTTACCCGGGCCGGATTGACGGTAAAATTCAAAGTGTTTCCAAATGGTTACTTTCAAAGACCGCGGCTTGGCCTGCATGCCTGTACATAGTCCATGCTGCTTCCTTGTTTTGCCTAGCACTACGGTGGCTGAGAAGGCACATCCGCACCCGCAAAAAAAAAAAAAAATGATTTTTTGAAAACGAGAATCGATTCTGAATCATTCAATGTGAGAAACACAATTCGAGCTCAAAGCCATTTTTTCCTGCACCCCTACAAATTACACCCATCTAAAATGATTTTCCACCAAAGTGTTACACAGACTTTTGTTCAGCACAAACTCAGCAACAACAGTGTCACCAGTAAGAGTGTCATAAACTATGTTTTATTAAATTGTTCTAATCTTACTTTCTTATTAAATTAAAATTTTAAAAACTTACATTTTAGTCTTATTACTACGATACAATCAGTGTTTACACAGAATGTTGATTTTGTTACTGCAGGGGTGTCCGCCAACTCCAAAGGGCTAAAACCAACTATTTTAACTTGCCTTCAATTTGGGGATATCCTGAATCCTGACATCATCAGTAATACTTCCCACAACCACAGCTGTGTGATCTTCACGGCCAGGAAGCTTCATCTTGCGGATCTGGATACAGTACATAATGAAAAAAAAATGATCAAAATGACCTGCATGTCCCAACATATTCTTTTATCAACAGTGAAAGGAAAAGGAAGAACATCCCATTTTCAGGAGTTTTAACAAAAAAGCATTTTATAGAAATGCAGAATAAAATTGCATATAAAACTAGCAAAGTAGTTGAAAAATTTACATGATCTAGTTACACTGTTTAAAAAAATCCTGGATACTTCAATGTGCAAGTGCCATCTTACATGCAATAACAGTCCTTCAGTTCAAACTTATTTTACCAAACATACATCCACAAAGAACAAATATTGTCAAGTGTTTGATAATGTAGGTCCACAAAAAATCTGACAAAAATTTAATAAATACCTAATGAATGACAAATTTATTTATATTTAGTCACTGTACACTGTTTCTCTCAAATGAAATTGCCCTGAACATGGAAAAAATAAATCAAGTCCATTTAAGTTAGCATCTAAAGTCTGAAGGAAATAATGCAAAACAACAACCAAAACAAAGGATACAAAGAGTTACAGACTTCAGTTCTGAACAACACTGGAGAGATGTTGAATAAATTGCCAAATTAATTTTGTTATGTTGTCTGCAATAAAATTGCAATTAAATATGAGGACGGTTCAAAGTAGTAGTGTGTTGCAGCTAAACACTTAATTAAATAATGTGCTACAAGGCACTGTAAATAAATTAGATTCATTGCACTGTAAGAATACTCGTGTGCAGGACAGAGTACTCTAGGTTTGTAGAATCACAGTATATGAACTAACCAAGCGAGAGATGGCCAGAGGTGGGCGGTTGGTCTTGCTCATGAAAAGTCTCTTAAGGACAACCTTGTTGAAGGGAGCATTAGTACGGCGAGCCAGGAACCTGTACAACTGTCAAAGAAAAGTCATAATTAACCTAAGTTAAAAAAATATATATAAAAAAAATCTCTCCGCAAAGTTGTTCAGTAATCTCACCTTGACCAGGAGTCTCAGGTAGATATCCTGACTCTTGGGTTCAGTCCTGTGGACCTTACGGTCCTTATTATGCCTAATGTCGACTCCCTGAAAAAAAAAAAACAGAATTAACAACTTAACCCAGTGGTCCTTAAAGGCTTTCCTGGAGTCAACACCATAACACACAAACCAGAACAGTTCACAAGATCCACGACGACTTAGTATAAAGACTACATAGAAACACAAATACTTACTAGCATTTAATTACATTTAAAAACAGTCACGGTCTATGCAGTTATATCACTTCACTGAACACTCAAAAGTGAGTCCACATCCCACAAAAATCGATTCATTTTGACAGCAGATATACTGTACATACATCTTGTTCAAACATGAAATAAGTCGAACTTTGCCTTTTAACATTTATTACATGTACGTAATCTGCAATATTATATCTGTAATATTTTATAGCTATGCTACTTGGGCCCATACAGTATGTGCATTTTATTTAATGTATATTGTGTAATTACTTGCATTTAATATTAGCGACAACAATGGCCACACTCCTTGTACATATAAACATACTCGGTCAATAAATCTGAATCTATAACACATGTAGGCTAGCTACCAAAATCAAATTCCAGAGCCTGTTAGCTAGCTAGTTTGGCTAATATTAGCCAGCTACTCATCTTATAGACCAAAACACATAAAACTCGTGGTATCCTTACAAATATCAACCCATGTGTAATTACAGCATGTTTAACAAATGTAACAAGACAAAATTGTTTAAACACTCACTAAATTACCATGTTTACCCTCCACATCCACGTTTTCTCTCAAATCTGACCCATGAGTTAACTAGCACACACAGGCCATGGATATGTCCATTTAAACTTATTTTAATTGATATACACTTTGACAGCTCTTTTAATTTATATACAGCACAAAAACTGCTAGAGGAGCCATTTTCGCCTTTACAGCAGGAGGGCCGCTCACGTCGGTATTACCTTTCCTTTTGAAAATCATACCAAATTTCAATAAAACTCCAACTACAGCACAACATAGAATTTATTTAAGACTTCTTCCGTGATATCAGAACATAGATATGCGAGGATGGATAAAGATTTCACCAATACATGGTAGCCTACAAAGCTAAGAGGTACCTACCATCTTGGACTCAAGAGTGAAAAGGGAAAAGGAAGGGGCGAAATCTCGCGATAAAGTGTTCAACGTGAACACCGTGGTTGCTATGAAACACGTGACCTCTTTTCTCTTTGGTGATTGGTCTACAGGCGAGAACTGTCGGGCACGTTTCGAAACTTGAAGATTATTGCCTTGATCCCTTGCTGCCTTGCTGACTCCTTTGAGATAAAGTGATTCACGTTTAAAACACATTCAGTAAGCATCAATACACGGTCAAAATGCCGACAACCTGCCACCTTTGTGTATCTTCAAAAACGAACCAAAGAGTTTTAAAATGGTTTTTTTATGTAAATATTCGATTTTGACACGATTTCCTGTCTCAGAATAGAGCCTAAGCAGGCTGCGAAGGAATATGACACGCAGTTCAATGCAGATAAAACAAGCATGTTGACGAACACTGAAGATGACAGTGGAAGGAAGACTTTTAGAGTAAAGTAAAAAAAAGGCTGCAGACTGTGTCAGTGAAGTGAAGTCAAGAATGGCCATGGGCATGCTGATAACTGTCAAATTGACAAAGCTGTGGATAAGCAAGTCAATTAGCACCTACATCAAACTAAGACTTCTTGAAAGCCGTGTTGAAGTAATATCCTAGGCAACACCCACTTTTTTGTTGTTTTTTTGGCGGCCGCGGTAATTCTTAAAAGTAGCCCCAAAAAACGCATCCCACCACCCAATCTGGCGTTAAAAACCGCGAACCTGCCAACTCTGAGCCTGTGCAGCGTACCATCGAGAAGCGATGACGGCGTGTGACTTGACACATAGCATTTCTTACGTTTTACGTTGTCTTACTTTCGCACAGGCCGATGATGATAATGATGATAATGATAATAATAATAATAATAATAATAAGTTGATTTGTAATAGGATTACATTTAAAATTTTAAGCCTGGATATATTTGCAGTTCAGAAAGCACTATCAAAAACACATGAATATAACTGTAACAAAAGAGCATTTTCACAAAGTAAGGCCAAGTAAAAAAAAAACAATTGGTGATCATCCCTGCCCGACCCTCTAAAAAGCACCCCGTCCATTTTTTTTACCGCAAAAAAGCGCGTCAAACATGCTAGTCTGGCCTAGAATCATTCAAATTTCGCGCTATTCACATTTACACCTGCTAGCTGGGACTGGCGCGATTCGCGAAGTGTGTCTGCCTGTGAGTGCTTTGTGACAGTGGATGGGCTCAGCAGCACATGCTGGACAGAAACTGTGATAGATGTCAGTCTCCAAACACAAGCAGCTACAAAAAACACCAGAAATAAAAGCTCGATTTGTCGCTAGTCATTTTTAACAAAAAAAATGCCGCTAAGATGATTAGGAAAGTCTCCAGTTCAACTCAGAACAGAATGAAAATTAAAAAATGCTCCCATGGATGTTTACACAAAAAGATCACTGATTCGTTCATTTCGCTGTCAATCAAAAATGATTCAGCTTCAGAGAGAACATCCAATCATCATGCAGAAGCTGAGCGTCGGGGCCAGCCGAGGCCAGCCCACTGGCCCATACACCCCCAGAGACGATTAGCGTTCGATGGGCGGGACAAAGCCCAGCATTTATCCAATGACTCGTCTCACTACACTCTTTGCTTCGCTATTGAACTCTGTGGACGCTCAGCGTCCACCCTATTTAAAGCACTGTGAAGCTGCAGGAATGAGTGAGAGGAAATCAGTGTCATTACCAGTGATAAGAAACTGATTCTGAACAAAAGTTGAGTGCGTTGTAGCGCATATTTACTCAATGACATGTACACACAGCTGAGCTTCCCTTGCAGTCTTGGAGCAATCGCCTCTGCACTAGATGCATTTTACCAGGAATACATCGACGGGAAGCATGATGGTGACCCTATTTCACGTTTTCAACCACATTTTAATATTTGCTACATACTTTTCTACCATCAATCTAAAAAATTTTTAAAAAAAACACCTCCACCCTGACCCAACATTTTTTGGTGAAAAAGAATGATCACCAATTTTTTTTTTTTACTTGGCCTAAATTACACACAGACCCATATAATAAATAATAAAGTAGGCCTAAAGAAGAAGTGATGCATTTATTTTTCTATGGTCTATTTTCAGATTTGTTTTTTTTTTCTGTTTTTATTTTAATATTTAATAACAAGCTTAAAAATGAAATTAAAAGCCACATTTTTTTGAAGACTATATTTAACTCAAATGAGAGCTATATAACAAATGATCACAGTAATATCTCAACACTTATCTGCATTACTAATAAAAAAAATGAGAACACAAGGCTCAATTGTTTAATCTGCTCTCAGTTTATTCATATATAAGTACATGTGATGCATGAGAAAGAGGGAAAACAAGACAAAGACTGACAAAATAGTGAAAATGGGAACAAAATTATTGCCTAAAGGTAAATAAACACAAGTTGATCAAATATCTTTGGAAATGGGGGCAAATATTTATTGTTTGTTTAATGTACATTAGTATTCATAATACATTTGAATACATTCTAAAATAAAACTTAGACTATGAGGGTTTTTTGTATTAGCAGATTTGTGTATTTTGTAAAATTGTGTATTAAAAAAAAACTATTATTAAATAAAAAGTATATATTTTTTATATTAAAAATGTATTAGTTACATTATATATATATATATATATATATATATATATATATATATATATATATATATATATATGTATATGTAACTAATACATTTTTATTATTATTTTATTTATTCAAATAAAATTAGAAAAATATTCAGTCGTTCTAGACATTTGAAATCTCAAGCAACAGCAACATCTGCTGGTCAGATAATGTTCTACCACAGTCCATTTAGCCTGATCTGACGAATCAGTGCACAGTAATGATGAAATTGCAAGAGGCATACAGGAGTTATGACATCACTGATCTATTTACTGAAATCATCACATATCAGACTGTAAGACACACCATCACCAAACCTATTAATGTGTAAAATATACAATATATGGCATTACTACAATTATATGATGGGGCTTGGTCAATTTCCAGTTGTGTGCAATCACATTAGCAAAAAATGTAATCTAATCTAATAGGTCTGTTGAATTAGAATTAAATGTTTTAATCAAGTTCAGTACTTTTATAATTTAGACAGAAAATAAAGAAAACCATTTTTTGTCTTTATTTTATGGTCTGTTTTAAAAAGATATTAGATGGATGTACTGGTACCACAGTACGTGTGAGATTAATTCCTTTGCTGTCTGAAATGACACAGAAAAATAGTCCAGCCAAGAGAGATTCCACCAACAAAGACTGTGCGTGCCACTGGAGGGACCAGAGAGAAATTCACTGCCTGTAGTGTACAAAAGAGTACAATTATTCACTGGCTGAAGAAAAACAAGTGTATTGTAAACGTTCACTTCACAGAACGCAAAAACTGTCTTTACTTACAATGTATGTTAATGTAATGAGATTTCATTCAAAGCAGTGTTTTCATTGGTCAAATCTTTACATTTTAACACAATTAAGATGAACATCATACTAATGTGCACAGCTAATCGTAGTTGAAATTGGAATAGAAACACAACCAAACCAGGGCCACTCAAGCTGTGAGCTTTTCATTGTGAATGTCGAGTGCTTTTCTCTTTGGTATAGAGGCTGATTTGAGAGTCTTTGGGTGATCTGCTGCTCAACTCACATTATGCATAAAACCAAAAAAAAATCACAAATAATGGAGGTCATTATATAATGAATAAGGTCAGTCATACCTGCATTGTTGACCAGTACACAATTCCAGTCTGCCAAAATGAGAATCAAAGGGTTAATCAGTGATGATGAGCTGTCAGAGAAATCAATATCAGTGCTTTTTCATAAAGTCAGCCGCAAACTCAACTGTGTAACTCACCTTGTAGGATGTCCAGAATTTATTTTTCCAGTCTGCAAAAGGATCCTCCTGCCCTTCCAAAGCGCTTAAGCCTTTATGTAAGAACAGTAGATAAAAGACTCACATTATTACACATTCATTCCATTTGTTCTTTAGTTTATTGGTTCAATTAAGGCGCATGGAACAGCAGAGCAGACGTAAATGCTGCACACTTACTTTACATCTCATTTATTAGTTCTTTAAATAGAAATCAGTTCTCTAAAGAACCTTTACAGAACCCAAAGTGTATGTGAAGATAATCTGGACATTGGAACAATCTTCTGCTGAGTGTTTGGGATGCAGACACAGACTATTTTTAATCTAGGCTCAAAACCCACTTGTTCAGTTTAGCCTTTGGAGGGTGGAGGGTGTGAATAAATGCACTTAACCCTTTAACATCCTCACCAAGAAAAAAAGAAACGGATGGGCAGTAATAAAACAGTCAATTTTATTTTTAAAGACCCACATGTACATTTAAAACATACAATGAGATAACACTTTATGGTAAAAGCAGAACATGAACTACAAAAAAAAAAAAACTGTACCATAATGTTTATTTTGGTCATAGTTTAAACAGCACACTCATATGTGTGGTGATGCAACAGCACTAATAGTTTTTCAGCATTTAATCCAGTTTATTCCTTGTGGCTACGAAGCTGCTGGTTTGCATTCAGACATATAGTGACTTAACTGTACTCTAGCAAATGGGCAGAATGTGATTAAACATGAATTCCAAAATGTTTCTTTAACCCTCGCCTCTACTGCCGGTGACAAATTAACAAAATTGTACATAAACACATATAACTGTGAGATTTTATCCTAGAAACAAAACGAAACATACCCCGGAAACCTTAAAGGGTCTACTTTTTTAATATATAAAACTTGAATCGATATATATTTTTAGACTCTAATGAGAGGAGCTTAAAGAAGCAGAGACACATCTGTGAGAGCAAGTCAGACAGCTGCACATATTTTAATGATAATGACATGGTGAATTGAACAAAAGACCTCTCACCTGATTGTACACATCTATCTAATAAATATTCAATGTAGGCTTAGGGGCTGAAGAAAACACAGTGTCAACTCACATTAGTTAAGCTTTAGAAATAAAACCACATACAATTTCTAAACACTATAATGACCAGTGTGTAACAAACACCTCTGTTTATTCAGTTCAGAGCTCAAAAATCTTGGCTAGAAATGTTTAGGGTGTTTTTTTCACAATATATCAGCACATCTGAAAACAGGTTTTTGGAAAGTCTAAGTTTAGAGCAGATTTAATCAAAATATAGATTTATGACACTCTTACTGTTTTGACACTGTTGTTGCTGAGTTTGTGATGAACAAAAGCCTGTGTAACAGTTTGAGAAAAAATATTTTAGAAGTGTGTAACTTGATCATCAGACTCCACTGGGTTAGTATTGGAGGGAACTTTAGAGACTTAAAAGTACTTTTTGTATAAATTGGCTCCACAGAACTGAATCTTTGTGTTTAAGAGTTTACCCACAGAAAGCAAACTGACATTCTTACCTATGTAGAAAGCACTGATTGTAGCAGGAGCAGCGATCAGTTGATCCAGAAACACTTTCACAGATATTCTTTTAGCACCTCCTCCAGGAAACATCCTCTCTAATGCACGCAGCCAGTGGTAGTTGAAGTTGGAATGGAAACACAACCCAATCAGTGCTACTCGAGCTGTCTGGGCCCAGTCAATGCCATGAACTGGACCATTTTTCAATGCGATTGTCGAGTTCTTTTCTTCTTTAGTATAGTGATTGCTTTGAGAGTCTTTGGGATGAGCTTTCTCAGTACTTTCCTCCCTGTATGTGTCTGAAGTCTCATTAGTATCTCTACTCACCCGAGCACTTCTGCCTTGTGCACCTCCCAGCATGCTTTGCTGAATGATGTCTGCAGTGGCAAACAGGGTTGTGTAGCCCATCACATTGCTAATGTATGGGTGGGATCTGAATAAAGCCCATGCTCTGTTCATGTTGCTTGCTGGAAAAAAGATATAAAACTTCAAAATGAGTGCACTGAAACAAAGGCACCTCCAATTTACACCAGGGGTGGGGTTGGCTCACACATGGCTCAGTTCTCCATCCCTGCTTTACACAGTTTAAATGTTCATAGTGTCTTGTTAGATTGTTAGTGAGTCAGTATGTTTCCTGTCATTGTGGTAGTACATTCGAACAGAACCTTAACGGCTCATAATTACAGATTCTGTTATAGTATTTGATCACCCATCCATCCAATATCTTATCTGCTTAATCCTGATCAGGGCTGTGGTTACTCCCTTACCCCATCACCGGGTCCAGGGCAGGGTATTACACACTATCCTAACTAAGCCCAGAACATGTTTTTTTTAAAGTAAAAAAAATGTAAAGTTATGAAGACATCATTGCCATCCAAACAAAAACACCCATTTTGTGGGATTTTTTTTGTTATCTGTATAACATGAGCTCAGCACGCATACTTTACATTGTGTTGACTAATGGACCAATAGAAATGCTTGAAATTCTTTGGAATAAAATGTCTTTTCATTACATTACACTGAACGTAAAGAAAGTTATTGAGCTCATCTGTAATGCTGTGATTTTGGAGATACTGTACTTATTTATCTTTGGACATTTATCTGAACAAGATCCACACTTGGATGTTTTACTTTTAAAGGTCAATATAATGAACTGGACTACAAATCTTTTGTAACACTTAGGTAAAGTAGTTAGTATGTCCCAAAACAGCAAAGTAACAAAAACCTAATACTCACTGTAAAACTGTCGTAGAGTGGACGATCAATGAGTGTCTTCTCTCTAGTTTTACTCTACGACTGGATCAAATAACAGTAAAGCCAGCACTCAAGTCGATCCTTGGCCAATCAGCACCAGTGGGTCAAAGTTCCGTGGACATGAATGAGAGTTTTTCGTGATAAGCCTTTATCAGCTGAAGCAGCAGTGTGAGAATATAGCACGTGCTCAGAGACCTCTGAGAAAATATACAATAAATACATCATATACTGTACAATAAATCCAAGTTAAGAGGAGAAGGAATTAGCTAAAAGGTTCCTTGTATTTTCTGTCTACATGTTCAATTTGGTGATGTAATTTTCTTTAAAAATGTATATATTTCATAAACAAGACACCAGTCTTGATACCAAAAATACTCAGATGTGTTTAAGATGTTTAGTTATAAGTTATTATAAGTCTACAAAAACTAAAGTGAATCACTCACCACCTGCAATTATATGTCTTGTTTGTAGTTTTAAATAAGCAAACATTCAAAATACAAAGACACACATGCTAATAGATAGACTATACATGCCATTGTGAGATTGAAGGTCCACATAATCCACAAGCACATGGTAAATGACAGGCCATTTGAGAAGCATATGGAGTACGCTTGATCTAAAAATAGCTCTCCAGTCCTTGTCTCACTGCTTATGTTACCAATAGTCCTTTTTCAATAATCAGTAATGAGTTAACAGTCTGTAGGAATTACATTGTGTTTGTATGTGCTTTTAATGTGTTCAATTGATTTTTAAGTCAATTTAAAGAACATTTGTTATATATATATATATATATATATATATATATATATATATATATATATATATATATATATATACACAGGCCCATTCCAAAAAATTAGAATATCATGGAAAAGTTGATTAATTTCCATAATTCCATCAAAAAGTTAAACCTTGAAAGGTTAAAGATTCAGGACCCACATTTTAAATTATTAAGTATTTATTTGTTTATTTTCACATAAATTGGGCTTCCAGCTCATAAAACCCACAGAAACAGGATTAAAAAACTAGAATACTGTGGAGAAATCAGCCAAAACTACTTCTCAGTTTTTGCAGAAAAAAAGAAATTAGGATCACACCCAGATTTCCTTGATGCTTGCTGTCAGCTCTTCTTTGTTGTTGGGGCTGGTGGCCCTCATTTTCCTCTTGAGAATACCCCATAGATTCTCAGTGGAGTTTAGGTCCGGCGAGTTGGCTGGTCAAACCCTTATGGAAACAACATCAGAAAAATCAGTGACGTCGCCCGGTACGGCGCAGCTGGGGCCCCACCCTGGAGCCAGGCCCGGGGTTGGGGCT
>BRDA01038530.1:0-12802 GCA_036984385.1 Crenuchus spilurus
ATTAGCTGGAATCGGAGTTTCAGTATCTGCGTGATTTTTTGTAAGTTTAGAAATCACACTGAAAAGTACTCTAGGATTGTTTTTATTGGTTTCAAGCAGGGATGCAAGATATTCTGAACGTGCTTTATTAGGGCTTTTTTATACTCAGTAAAGCTGTTTTTCCAGGCACAGTGGAATATTTCTAGTTTAGTTGACCGCCATTTCCTCTCTGTGAGCAGTGATATGGTTTCTCTCCTGTGTGAATACGCTGGTGTGTTTGCAGTCGACTCTGCTGATTAAAACTCTTTCCACACTCTGAACAGTGATACGGTTTCACTCCTGTGTGAATACGCTGGTGTGTTTTGAGAATACTATGCTGATTAAAGCTCTTACCACACTCTGAACAGTGATATGGTTTCTCTCCTGTGTGAACACGCTGGTGTGTTTGGAGAGTACTCTGATAATTAAAACTCTTCCCACACTATGAGCAGTGATATGGCTTCACTCCTGTGTGAATACGCTGGTGTGCTTGGAGGTTACTCTGCTGATTAAAACTCTTCCCACACTCTGAACAGTGATATGGTTTCTCTCCTGTGTGAACATTTTGGTGTGTTTGGAGAGTACTCTGCTGATTAAAACCCTTCCCATATTCTGAACACTGATGTTTGTCTGTTTTCTCCTCTCGTAACTCGCCAAGTTGTTCTTAACTTGAAGTTCACGTGCAGATATACACATATAAATTACATAAATGCAATGGGTTTTTTTTCCAGTGTAACAGTCGTATTAGTAAATTAAGTTTGGAAGATAAGAAGGCTTTTGGGAAACAGTCGGGAAAATCGCGTTCTTAAAGTTATGTCGTTCTCAAAGTTGTTCGTAAATCCCTAAGTTCAGTCGCTTTCGGGAAACGCACCACTGTTACGTAAACCACATACAATGGGCAGCAACTGACATATCGGATATTGCCAAATCTACTAGCTTTTTTGTTTTTCGCGTTGGTCTCCATAGAAGTGTTCAGTTCATATATATTTTTTATTTTTCTCTGTCACAATCATATGCAGCTTGTTTGTACTTCATATTTGGTGATACAAGCATTGTTTCATTCATTTGTTAAAAATGCTGATTCCAATAGACTTTTCCCCCCTCCCTTTTACTTCATCGTTGTTAGTTTGTCACTTGAAGGAATTGAATTATTATAATTTTTATTTGTGACCAAAAATGCATGCTCACAGTTTCTGACATAAGCATTTTTTTTTTTTTTTACAAAAGCACTGATTTGAAAAGACTGAATCTCTTGTTTCAGTTGTTATAAGATGTAATTGGGACAAATTTTAGGCATTAAAATTTTCATTAATATGAAAAATACTTAGCACAGGTCGCGTCATCATTACCTACATAACGGTGTTTGGGCTGTATTAATCGCACAAAAACTGCTTAAGAAGAATAATAAAAAGAAAAATATGCATTTCCTAAAGGAACTACAGAGAGGGCTTGAAAACTCTTGCCCTCTGCCTGTCTGGGATCTCCTGGACTGTGGCCCTCCTGCCTATGATTGAATCGCTTTTTAAGAAAGTTTAGGGTCAATGCCCAAGGCGATTGCTATGGAAAACAAGGCGGTTGCTAAGGTACCCAAGGCGGTTGCTAAGGTACCCAATGCGGTTGCTATGGCACCCAAAACAATTGCTATGACACCAAAGGCGGTTTCTCTGGCATCAACGGCCATTGCTATGGCACCCAAGGCCGTTGCTATGGCACCCAAGGTGGTTGCTCTGGAACACAAGGCGGTTGCTCTGGAACACAAGGCGTTTGCTATGGCACCCAAGGCGGTTGCTATGGAACACAAGGCTGTTGCTATGGCACCAAAGGCGATTGCTATGGCACCAATGGCGGTTGCTATGGTACCCAAAGAGGTTGCTATGGCACCCAATGTGGTTGCTATGGCAAGCAAGGTGGTTGCTATGGCACCCAAGGCGGTTGCTATTGCACACAAGGCGGTTGCTATGGAACACAAGGCGGTTGCTATGGAACACAAGGCCGTTGCTATGGACACAAGGCCGTTGCTATGTCACCCAAGGCGTTTGCTATGTCACCCAAGGCGGTTGCTATGGCACCAAAGGCGGTTGCTATGACACCAACGGCCGATGCTATGGCACACAATGTGGTTGCTAAGGTACCCAATGCGGTTGCTATGGCACCCAATGCGGTTGCTATGGCACCAAAAGCAGTTGCTATGGCACCAAAAGCGGTTGCTAAGGCACCCAAGGCCGTTGCTATGGCACCCAAGGCCGTTGCTCTGGCCAACAAGGTGGTTGCTATGGCACACAAGGCGGTTGCTATGGAAGACAAGGCAGTTGCTATGGAACACAAGGTGGTTGCTATGGAAGACAAGGCGGTTGCTATGGAACACAAAGCGGTTGCTATGGAACACAAGGCAGCCTTGGCTTTAAAGGTCACACTCGTTAAGAAGTGGCAGTTGGGATTACTAATGCCCTTTCAGAAGTGTATGTGTTTTGTGTTAAGAGACAAGAGAAATACTTGAAAATGCTTGAATTACACCCTCCGAACAAACACCCATTACTCAGAAAATATTTGACCTATTGCTTAAGCGATATGTTTTTGAGCGAGAGAGGCCCTTGCCGATCATGAATATCTAAAGATTTTGCATTTTGACGAAATATTTTGCGAGTTCCAGCAGTTTAAAAAAGCATGAAAAACGAAAAAATCCCGTTTCTGTTTTTGTGACATTTAACATCAAGTTCGATGGCGCAGTCTGGCTGAGCTTGTCCCGAACAAATCATCATAACTCAAAAACTACTATATGTATCATTATCATTTTTTGGCAAGTTCGAAAGGACAAAAATCCCTACCATTTAAAGGTAAATTGGTGTTTCTATGTCAAAGTATACGGGTTTTACAAGAGTTTGTTCAGAGAAAAAACGAATTATGTGCATTTTCACTGAATCCTACAGTGTTGATGATGTCACCCAATCTAACTTCTCCCATAGGATTGTAAGGAGTGAATTTTAAATTCCGATAAAAAGAGAACAAAATGTCCCACCTGTCTATAAATTTGGACATCCAGAGAGATTTGCCCCGGGTCCAAGCCTTTAAGGTTTTGTGGCTGTAGCTCGAAAGATGGCCGAGTTACGGCAGTTTAAAAATCAGCCCCATTCATTTCTATGGGGATTTTTTTTGGGTAAAACTTAAATTTATTAAAAACTATAAATGTCATCGACTTGAAAAATACTTAGCACAGGTCACGTCATCATTGCCTACGTAACAGTGTTCGAACGGAGTCTGTACGTTGAGCGGTTCGGGCTGTATTAATCGCACAAAAAGTGCTTAAGAAGAATAAGAATAAGAAATAGATATGCATTTCCTAAAGGAACTACAGAGAGGGCTTGAAAACTCTTGCCCTCTGCCTGTCTGGGATCTCCTGGACTGTGGCCCTCCTGCCTATGATTGCATCGCTTTTTAAGAAAGTTTAGGGTCAATGCCCAAGGCGGTTGCTATGGAACACAATGTGGTTGCTAAGGTACCCAAGGCGGTTGCTAATGTACCCAAGGCGGTTGCTAATGTACCCAAGGCAGTTGCTATGGCACCCAATGTGGTTGCTATGGCACCCAATGCGGTTGCTATGGCACCCAAGGCGATTGCTATGGCACCAAAGGCAGTTGCTCTGGCACCAAAAGCGGTTGCTCTGGCATCAACGGCCATTGGTATGGCACCCAAGGCCGTTGCTATGGCACCCAAGGCGGTTTCTATGGAATACAAGGCGGTTGCTATGGAACACAAGGCGGTTGCTCAGGTACCCAAGGCGTTTGCTATGGCACCCAATGCAGTTGCAATGTCTCCCAATGCGGTTGCTAAGGAACCCACGGTGGTTGCTATGGCACCCAAGGCGGTTGCTATGGCACCAAAGGCAGATGCTAAGGCACTAGAGACCGTTGCTATGACACCAACAGCCATTGCTATGGCACCAACGGCCATTCCTATTGCACTCAGGGCGCTTGCTATGGCACCCAAGGCCATTGCTATGGCACGCAAGGCCATTGCTATGGCACCCAAGGCGGTTGCAATGGCACCAAAGGCGGTTGCTATGGCACCCAAGGTGGTTGTTATGGCACCTAAGGCGGTTGCAATGGCACCCATGGCGGTTGCTATGGCACACAAGGCGGTTGCTATGTTACACAAAGCGGTTGCTATGATACCCAAGGCGGTTGCTATGGCACCCAAGGCGGTTGCTATGGCACCCAAGGCTGTTGCTATGGAACACAAGGCGGTTGCTATGGCACCCAATGCGGTTGCTATGGCACCCAAAGCTGTTGCTATGGAACACAAGGCGGTTGCTATGGCACCCAAAGCAGTTGATATGGCATCCAAAGCGGTTGCTATGGCACCAACGGCTGATGCTATGGCACCGAAGGCGGTTGCTATGGCACCCAAGGCGCTTGCTATGGCACCTGAGGCGGTTGCTATGGCAGCCTAGGCGGTTGCTATGGCACCCAATGCGGTTGCTATGGCACCAAAAGCGGTTGCTAAGGGACCAAAAGCGGTTGCTATGGCCTCCAAGATGGTTGCTATTGCACCCAAGATGGTTGCTATGGCACCCAAGATGGTTGCTATGGCACCCAAGGCGGTTGCTATGGAACACAAGGCGGTTGCTATGGAACACAATGCGGTTGCTATGGAACACAAAGCGGTTGCTATGGAACACAAGGCAGCCTTGGCTTTAAAGGTCACGCTCGTTAAAAAGTGGCAGTTGGAATTACCATTGCCCTGTCAGAAGTGTATGTGTTTTGTGTTACTTGAAATACTTGAAAATCCTTGAATTACACCCTCTGAACAAACACCCATTACTCAGTAAATATTTGACCTTTTGCTTAACCGATAAGTTTGTGAGCGAGAGGGGCCCTTGCCGATCATGAATATCTAAAGATTTTGCATTTTGACCAAGTATTTTGCGAGTTCCAGCAGTTTAAAAAAGCATGAAAAGAAAAAAATGCCGTTTCTGTTTTTGTGACATTTAACATTGAGTTCAATGGGGGAGTCTGGCTGCGCTTGTCCCGAACAAATCATCATAACTCAAAAACTACTATATGTATCATTATCATTATCATTATTTTTTGTCATGTTAGAAAGGACAAAAATCCCTACCATTTAAAAGGAAAATGGCGTTTCTAGGTCAAAGTATATGGATTTTACAAGAGTTTGTTCGGAGAAAAAACGGGTTAAAAAAAATTTCACTGATACTATAGTGCTGATGACGTCACCCACTCTAACTTCTCCCATAGGATTGAATGGAATGAATTTTAAATTCCAATAAAAAGAGAACAAAATGGCCCACCTGTATATAAATTTGGATTTCCAGAGACATTTGCCCCGGGTCCAAGCCTTTAAGGTTTCATGGCTGTAGCTCGAAAGATGGCCGAGTTATGGCAGTTTAAAAATCAGCCCCATTCATTTCTATGGGGATTTTTTTTGGCTAAAACTTAAATTTATTAAAAACTATTAATGTCACCGACTCGAAAAATACTTAGCACAGGTCGCGTCATCATTACCTACGTAATGGTGTTCGAACGGAGTCTGTACGTTGAGCGGTTCGGGCTGTATTAATCGCACAAAAAGTGCTTAAGAAGAATAATAAGAATAAGAATATGAGGAACAGTAGTAGAGGGCTTTTTTCAAGCCCTCTAATAAGAATATGAGGAACAGTAGAAGAGGGCTTTTTTCAAGCCCTCTAGTAACTAGATATGCATTTCCTAAAGGAACTACAGAGAGGGCTTGAAAACTCTTGCCCTGTTTGAACCAATATAATGGATAATACCCTCCTGCCTGTGACGGCATTGCTCAAAGTCACATTACAGCCCTCTCTGCCCTCCTCTGCCTGTCTGGGATCTCCTGGACTGTGGCCCTCCTGCCTATGATTGCATTGCTTAAGAAAGTTTACAAGGTTGCTAGGTGGTTGCTATGAAATATAATGTGGTTGCTAAGGTACCAAAGACAGTTGCTAAGGCACCCAAGGCGCTTGCTAAGGCACCCAAGGTGGTTGCTATAGCACCAAAGGCGGTTGCTATAGCACCCAAGGTGGTTGCTATAGCACCAAAGGCGGTTGCCATGGCACACAAGGCGATTGTTATGGGACCAACATATATATGTTATTGTTATGTATTTGACTAATCGTTTGTGTTTGTAAAATCATTTATTGAACATTTATTGAAAATCCGCTCAAGTTCTCACACAAACGGGGAAACATCAATTTTGTAAATTTACGAGTGAGTCATTAATCCCAAAGTGGGAATATCCACCATACTGGGACAAGTTCACTCACCCCAAATGTAGAGCTGAGTATCATCTGCACAACAATGGAATTGAGTGTGAAATTTCCTGAAAATTTGACTAAGAGGTAGGAGATAGATAATAAAAGAAGAGGGCCAAAAACAGAACCCTGAGGAACTCCAGATGTAACAGGAAAAGACTGAGATCTGAAATCTTTAAGTGGAACAAACTGAGTTCATCCAAATAAATCGGAACTAAACCAGGGTAGTGCAGTGCCAGTGATAGCAATGGAAGCTAGCCTCGCTAAAAGAATTTCGTCAGAGATGGTATCGAAAGCTGCTGTTAGATCAAGAAAAAGAAGTATAGTTAGCAGACCGAGCAGCTGACAAGAGCAGGTCATTAGTGATTTTAACCAAAGCTGTCTCAGTTCTATGAAATGGGCAGAAGCTAGACTGAAATTGTTCAAACAAATTATTATCGGAGAGGTGTGCATGTATTTTTGCTGCGACTACTCTTTCAAGTATTTTAGAAATAAAAGGCAGATTTGAAATGGGTTGATAAGCGTTCAGATCATTGGGGTCTGCACCAGGTTTTTTTGAGAATAGGTGTTACTGAAGCTGTTGTGAGAGAAGAAGGGACAGTACCAGACGTGAGGGAGGAATTAATGATATCAGTAACTAAAGAGGACAGAGAAGGAAGGCATGCTTTTACTGAGTAGAAATAGGATCTAGTTGGCATGTGGATGATTTAGATTTCTTAATAAAACCAGATATACTTTGGCTGTATTTCGTCCAAATCACGTGTCAGATATAGTAACAATAAACCTTGGTTTTCAGCGAAGTCAAGCAGCTCCGTAGGGAAAAGGAGGGAGCGTTCAGGAGTGGTGACAGGACTATGTATAAGGAGGCTAAGTACAGGCTACAGAAAGGGATTAAAAGCTGCAAAGAGAAAGTATTCAGAGCAGCTGAACAGCCACATCAACGCCAACGACCCATCATCAGCCTGTCATTATCTTCAGCTCCTCACTGAATACAAGATGAGAAAGACCCCCCTCCTCGATGACTGACAGCTCACCATCGACCTGTACGAGTTTTACTGCAGATTTGAATGCAAAACAGAAAATCTGCAGTCTGTCTCAACCCAATCAACACTCTCCTCCTCCCCCTACCAACTACTCTTCTCCTCCCACACGCTTGACACCTCACTCCTGTCCCCTGCTGACCTCTCCATCAGCGTGCAGGATGTTTGTAGGCTCTTCAGTAGAGCAATGGTTAGGAAGGCACTGGGACCTGACTCAGTCTCTCCAACCAATCTAAAACACTGTTGTGACCAACTAGCACCCATCTTCACTAGAATCTTCAATAAATCACTGCAACTCTGCCATGTTCCAGCATGCTTCAAGACCTCCACAATCATCCCAGTTCCCAAGAAATCAACTATCACTGGACTTAATGACTACAGGCCAGTCGCCCTGACTTCTGTAGTCATGAAAGTCTTTGAATGACTGGTCCTAACCCACCTGAAGTCCATTACAAACCATTAGCTGGGCTCCCTGCAGTTTGCTTACAAATCAAACAGCTCTGTTGATGATGTGGTCAATTTGACCCTACACCTCATCCTACAGCATCTTGACAGTCCTGGAACCTATGCTAGGGTTCTGTTTGTAGACTTTAGTTCAGCCTTTAACACTGTTCTCCCCCAGATTCTCCAAAACAAACTGTCCCAGCTGTCAGAGCCGAACTCCATGTGTCAGTGGATTGTGGACTTCATGACAGACAAGAGAGAGCAGGTGCAGCTGGGGAAACACACTTCGGACCTCCGGACACTCAGTACTGGAGTCCCACAAGGTTGTCTTCTATCACCTCTTCTCTTCAGCCTCTATACCAACGACTGTGTCACTGAGGATCCAGCTGTATAGATCCTGAAATTTGCAGATGACTCCACTCTTGTGGGCCTCATAACCAATGGGGATGAATCTGCCTACAGGAAGGAGGCTGAGCAGCTGGTCTCAAGGTGCAGCAAAAATCACCTGCTGCTTAACACAGGAAAGACTGTGAAGATGGTGATAGACTTCTGACGCAACCCAACTCCCCTACCCCCCCCTTCATCAATGGCTCTGCAGTCTCCACTGTGGAGTCACTCAAGTTCCTAGGACCACCATATCCAGTGACCTACAGTGGGAGACGGACACAGTCTCCATCGCTAAGAAAGCCCAGCAAAGAATGTTCTTCTTGAGACAACTCAAGAAGTTCAATCTGCCACAGACCCTGATGATCCAGTTCTACACAGCGATCATAGAGTCCATCCTCACCTCATCTATAGTTTGACTCCTCCACCTCACAAGAACGAGCCAAACTCCAGCATATCATCAGGACAGCAGAAAAGATAATCGGGTGCAATCTGCAAACGCTTCAGGAGATCTACACCAGCAGGGATAGGAAGCAGGCTGGCAAAATCACGACTGACTCCTCACATTCTGGACATCACCTCTTTAAGACACTCCCCTTTGGCAGAAGATTCAGGACCATCAAAACCAGCACAACACGGCATGCTAACAGCTTCTTCCACAGAACTGTAGAGCTCTTCAACAACAGTGGACACCTCACACTCTAGTCCACAATCTACTAATGAACTGAGCTCTAAATCCCACTAAACTGAAATTGTAACTGGACTAATCACCAAAATGAAACAAAATAAACAATTCTTGCACTACACTTACATTTACAGCATTTAGCAGACGCTCTTATCCAGAGTGACGTACACCAGTGCTTTGTTCCCATAAGAGAATTATCTCTGCTAATAAAGACAGATTAGAGTCCAAGCAACTCTTCAGTTCAGACATTGTAAGAACAGCCATTACTAATACCTTAGAAGGAAGGAAGGATATACAGTTATCCACAATATGAGCATAACACATTACAACAAGAGATTTAAATTATTGCTGACTTAAGTGCTCCATAAAGAGATGGGTCTTCAGTCTGCGTTTGAAGACAGTGATGGTCTCTGCTTTCTGAATAGTCAGAGAGAGTTCATTCCACCACTTTGGTGCAAGGACAGAGAAGAGTCTTGATTTTAGTTTCCCCCGTGTCTTGAAGGATGGTGGGTCAAGCCGAGCTGTAATGGAAGCTCTAAGGGATAGAGGTGCAACTCCAGACTTTACCATTTCATTTAGATAGAGAGGGGCTAGTACATTTCTTGCTTTGTAGGTAAGCATCAGGGCAGTTACAGGAAGCCAGTGAAGTGAACGCAGCAGAGGAGTGACATGAGAGAACTTGGGTTGATTGAAGACCAGTCGAGCAGCTGCATTTTGGATCAACTGCAGGGGTCTGGTGGCTCTTAGAGGAAGACCAGCCAGGAGTGAGTTGCAGTAGTCAAGTCTTGAGATGACAAGAGACTGGACAAGCACCTGGGTAGCGTCCTGGGTCAGAGAGGGTTGGATCCGTCGAATGTTGAAAAGGAGGAACCTGCATGACCGCGCCACATTTGTGATGTGAGTAGAAAATGGGAGCTCGTAGTAAAGAGTCAACCCAAGGCTTCTTGCTTATTGAGATGGCACGACGATGGAGTTCTCAAACAAGACAGGAAGTTCAAGATGCAGACCAGTCATTCCAGGAATGAATAGAAGCTCAGTCTTGCTAGGGTTGAGCTTCAGGTGGTGGGTTGTCATCCAAGTGGAGATGTCTGTCAAATATGAAGAAATGCTGCTGGATACCTCAGTGTCAGAAGGAGGGAAGGAACGCATCAGTTGAGTGTCATCGGCATAACAGTGGTGCGAGAATCCATGAGAAGGAATTACTTCACCAAGAGAATGAGTGTAAAGTGAAAAAAGAAAAGGACCCAGGACTGAGCCTTGCGGGACACCAGTGGAGAGCCTGCATGGAGTGGATGTGGACCCACTCCATGTTACCTGGTAGGATCGACCCTCTAAATAAGATCTGAACCACTTCAATGCAAAGCCAGTGACCCCGAGGTTAGAAAGTGTTGACAGGAGGATCTTGTGGTTGACTGTGTCAAAGGCTGCAGACAGGTTAAGTAGGATAAGAACCGACGACAGTCCAGCAGATCTAGCTGTCTTGAGCTTTTCAGTCACAGCTATCAGGGTCATTTCAGTAGAGTGTGCAGGTTTGAAGGCAGACTGGTATGGGTTCTGGAGTTGGTTCTAGGAGACAAAGACAGATAGCTGGTTATAGACAGCACATTCAAGAATTTTTGAGACATCTGTAGTTGCTGACATCAGAGCTATTCAATGAAGGCTTCTTCAGGATGGGAACCACCCTAGCAGTCTTGAATACCAATGGAACGTGACCTGATGAAAGAGAACTGCACTGTAAAAATGTACCATCTGCACCTTTTGTTATTATAGTGTGTGTATATAAGTTTTTGCTTTTCTATTTATTATTATTATTATTATTATTATTATTATTATTCCTCTTAGCTCTCTCAACTTATCACTCTTCAGTAATGTAACTTTTTACTTATGTGTATTGTACTTGTTACATATAACATGTGGTTGCTCTCTCACCAAGTCAAATTCCTTGTATGTGTACATACTTGGCAAATAACGAGTTTCTGATATATCATCAATAGTTTAGAGATTGAGTCTAGAGAGCAAAGATCGAGGGGAATCACAGAAAGCCAATGACCGTGGAATATGGTTTGTAGGTGTTGACCGAACTAATTGCTTATGGATACTCTATTTTGGCATTAAAAAAGGATATAAAAGTGTTACACTGATTATATTATACCAGTGAGGTGGCAGTGCAGAAGATGAACGTAAAATACTGTTAATGGTAGAAAACAGTGCTTTTGAGTTCCCTTCTCCTGAACTAATAAGATTAGCATAGTAAGCTGATTTGGTTTTAGAAAGACAGTCCTTATAATTGATTAGATATTCATTATACAATAGTTTGTGGACATGTAGACCTATTTTTTAATAAAGTCGTTCTAGGTGACGGCATTTAGCTTTCAACTTGCATAATTCAGCTGAAAACCAGGGAGCAGAGAGGGAAAACAGACTGATTGTGATTTTAAAAGTGCAAGAGTGTCCAGAATAGTACTTAGTCCATCATAGTAGTGGGAGATTTCTTGGGTGGACACATTGTCTATTCTAGCAAGCTTTGCAATTTCATTCTAAAGAGCAGCTTTATCAATGTTCTTAATGTTCTCAAAAAGAGAACGAGGCAGATTAAGCGTAGACAGAGGTAAGCTGACATTGAAAGATACTAGCTTATAATCAGATACCTGTTCCTAATCAAGACATCACTTAAATAGGACCTGCCTGACAAAGTGAAGTCCACCAAAAAATCCTTAAAAGCTACACATCATACCGAGATCCAAAGAAATTCAGGAACAATTGAGAAAGAAGGTAATGGAGATCTATCAGTCTGGAAAGGGTTATAAAGCCATTTCCAAAGCTTTGGGAATCCAGCGAGCCACAGTGAGAGCCATTATCTACAAATGGCGAAGACATGGAATAGTGTTAAATCTTCACAAGCATGACTGGCCGCCAAAAATTAACACAAGACTGCAGCGACGACTCATCCAAGAGGTCACAAAAGACCCCACAACAACATCCAAATAACTGCAGGCCTCACTCGCCTCAGTTAAGGTCAGTGTTCATGCCTCCACCACCAGAAAGAGACTGGGCAAAAATGGCCTGCATGGCAGAGTTCCTAGACGAAAACCACTGCTGAGCAAAAAGAACATTAAAGCTTGTCTCAATTTTTCCAGAACACATCTTGATGATCCTCAAGACTTTTTGGAAAACATTCTGTGGACCGACGAGACAAAAGCTGAACCCTTTGGAAGGTGTGTGTCCCATTACATCTGGCATAAAATAAAAAAAAAAACACTGCATTTCAGAAAAAGAACATTATACCAACAGTATACAGTACCAACAATATGGTGGTGGTAGTGTGATGGTCTGGGACTGTTTTGCTGCGTCAGGACCTGGAAGACTTGCTGTGATAAATGGAACTATGAATTCTGCTGTCTACCAAAAGATCCTAAGGAGAATGTCCAACCATCTGTTCATGACCTCAAGCTGAAAGAAACTTGGGTTCTGCAGCAGGACAATGATCCAAAACACACCAGCAAGTCCACCTCTGAATGGCTGAAGAAAAACAAAATGAAGACTTTGCAGTGGCCTAGTCAAAGTCCTGACCTGAATCCTATTGAGCTGCTGTGGCATGGCCTTAAAAAGTTAAAGACCTGTTCATGCTCGAAAACCCTCCAATGTGGCTGAATTACAACAATTCTGCAAAGATGAGTCGGCCACAATTCCTCCACAACACTGTAAAAGACTCATTGCAAGTTATTGCAAATGCTTGGTTGCTAAGGGTGGCCTGACCAGCTATTAGGTTTAGGGGACAATCACTTTTTCACACAGGGCCATGTAGGTTTGGATTTTTCCCCCTTAAAAATAAACACCTTAATTTAAAAATAGCATTTTGTGTTTACTTGTGTTGTCTTTGATTAATATTTAAATTGATTTGATGTTCCGAAACATTTAAGTGTGACAAACATGCAAAAAAACAGGAAATCAGGA
>BRDA01038531.1:0-46578 GCA_036984385.1 Crenuchus spilurus
CATAGCAGACCGCTTGGCTCTACAAGCTCTGTTGTTCACTAGGTTGGGGAGGGTGAGTGGGTTGCTGCATGTGTGTGTGTGTGTGTGTGTGTGTGTTTATTGGTTAAAGGGGGTGAGTGGGCTCCAGTGAGTGGTCATGTTCATTTAGTCAAACCACAAAAGGGTCTTATGTTAACACCAACCCACCACAATGACCTTCAGCTCTAGTATTTTACAGAACCCAGCCACACACACACAAGCACACACACACACACAGCTGGAAATATATAAAGACAACAAAATCTTGAAGATTTAAGTATTCAAATGTATGCAAATTTGTGCCATTGACCATGTTAAGGCTTTGTAGAAAACGTTTGGCTTTCCATTGAAGCTTTCATTAATAAAATCTCAGGTGGACCTGATCTACTTTACCAATTTCCTGCCATTGTTTGAGTGCATGCTGTCAGTAGAGCTAAAGAGGTGTATATCAAATAATACAAAATATTTCAGACATTCACTCAGATTATTATGTTGATTTAGTAAAAGAAAGGAAAATACACGCATTTCCTCTTTTCTTCAGATGTTGAAACTTCCTCATGGGAAAAAAATCCCAACATTAGGATATCATTTAAGTGTTAGTTTGAGTTCATAATTTAATTAAAAAAGGTAAACTCTCATATACTTTGCATGTAAACATGTAAACTGACTTATTTCAAGTCTTTGGTGTTTTAATGCTGATATTTGAATAGTAATGTACTCAAACTTTCAATGAAATAAATAGAGATTCTGGTTTTCAGATTTTCATGAACTATAGACCAAACTGATCAACATTCTTCTCTTCTTCTTCTTTGTGATCGCTAGCTGACAGATGGAGGAGGATGACTCCACAACCAATACGCTGCTGTGGGTACCGTTGGACATTGAATTTCGTGGATGATCTTTTTCCACACATTGCGGTCAATGGCACTGACCTTTGCCTGGTTCAGGTTAAGGCGGCACGTCTTGAGGTCGTCTTCAACTTGTTTCACTCACGTTTTCCTCCTTGTATGTCTCTGAACCTCTCATTCGATTGGTCATTGCCATGAGAGAAATTGATGGGGAAGTTGACTTGTCACCATATGACAGATATGTCCAAACCATTACAGTCTGTACTTCTGGATTTCCCGAGCAATAGTTGGCTGTTGCAGACATCGATCACGGATGTCACTGGGAATATGGTCATACAGTGAGATACTCATCATCTGTCATAGGCAGCCCATTTTGAAGGCCTTGAGTCTGTTCAGATCTTGCTTGAGGACTATACAGGTTTCTGCTCTACAGAGTAGGATGGGTAGGATCAGGGCACAGAAAATGTGAATCTTGGCCTTCAAGGAGATATTTTGCTTCTTCCACAAGCACCATCAGAGGGAAACAAACACCATAGCTTTTATATAGCTTTTTATACACTTTATATACAGTGGTGCTTGAAGGTTTGTGAACCTTTTAGAATGTAGGTGCAGGTGCTTTGCTAAAGGGCACTTCAGTCATGACCTGAAACTCAGGGGATTGAACAAGTGACTTTCCAGTCACCATGCTGGCTACTTAACCACATTCCCAGAACTACCCAAACTTATTGCTTATTGCATTTTCTCTTTTCTGGGGTTTTAGGTACTGGAAAGGGGACAGAATGCTCCAAATGTGATTGGTTTCAAAATATATACTTGTGTTGGCATGACATAATCATGGGTTAGTTTTGCTTTTATTTACAGTAGCTGGTTAGCTTATGCAGTAATTAGCAACATGAAGTGAAATGCTGTGGGTTGTGGTAAGACTCCGTTGATAGTAGAAGTCAGTTTTCATTTCAGTCATTAAAGGACAGAGTTTTGTTCTAGATATTGCTATACGGTGCTTTCAATTTGGTATTGTCAACACTGATGTCATAAGGAAACCACATTGAGCATCTGTTGTAATCACTTAATCAAGTAATACTACTACTAGTAGTAACAGTAGTGTAGTAGTAGTAGTAGTAGTGTTGCAGTGTAGCAGTAGTAGCAGCATAGTAGTAGTGTAGTAGTAGTAGTAGTACTGGTGGTGTTGTGTAGTGTAGTAGCAGTTGTGTAGTGTAGCAGTCATAGTATTGTAGTGTAGTAGAAATAGTGTAGTAGTAGTGTAGTAATAGTAGTGGTGGTGTAGTGTAGCAGTAGTAGTAGTGTAGTGTAGAAGCAGTAGTGTAGTAGTAGTAGTGGTGGTGGTGGTGGTGGTGTGGTGTAGCAGTAGTAGTAGTGTAGTGTAGAAGCAGTAGTATAGTAGTAGTAGTAGTAGTAGTAGTAGTAGTAGTAGTAGTAGTAGTAGTAGTAGTGATTGTAGTGTAGTAGTAGTGGTGGTGGTGGTGGTGGTGGTGCAGTGTAGCAGTAGTAGTAGTGTAGTGTAGAAGTAGTAGTATAGTAGTGGTGGTGGTGGTGGTGTAGTGTAGCAGTAGTAGTAGTGTAGTGTAGAAGCAGTAGTTTAGTAGTAGTAGTAGTAGTGTAGCAGTAGTAGTGGTGGTGGTGCAGTGTAGCAGTCATAGTATAGTAGTAGTAGTAGTAGTAGTAGTAGTAGTGGTGCACCAATTTTGAGCACCATGACAATGGAAAACATTTATGACAGACCATGACAAGTTCTGTAACAAATACCAACACTACAATAAATAGCTTAATAATTATTCTTTACCACAGTAGCAGCCTGGCACTGGTCTGCTTTAAACTGTAAATATTTTATCTTTGTACATAGTCATTGGTATGATTTTGTTTGGGTTTTATAGGTTAATGCATATGGAGTGAGATTACTTTACTGAGTAAAGTAATTACATTGTGATTTTAGAGTTATTAGAATTAGATTAGGATTACTTTTTTGAGTAACTAACCCAACACTGTTTATTTATTGACTTTGGCAACTTATCTTGCTAGTTAATAACCATTCTTGCTGCAAGACTGCTAACAACAGCTGCAAAGTCACTGCAAAAATGCTCCTGCAGTCGCACAATCAGTGGACCTGATGAAAAGATCTCCCGGTCCACTTAAACATATTGTGAAATTAGCTATTTGCGGTATTCACCACAAGCCAGACAACACAACTGTGAAAGATATTGGAGTCACTGGGCCAACATCCCTGTGGAATGCTTTTGACACCTCAGACAAAAAGGGACCCAGATATAATTTTAGGAAGGCATTCCTAATGTTTTGCCTGCTCTGTGTACATATTCCACACATTAGTCGTTGGGCTATTATTGTTCCTAGGTGTCTGTTGTTGCAGTGTTAAAAAGGGACCTGGCACCTGCAGTGATTCCTGACTGGAGCTCTAAATTAACACGCCTCTCTTTGTTGCCTGGGTATCAGTGATCAGCCACTAGTGCAGTTTAATTAGCTCTTTGTCAAATGGCAATAGGCCTTTTTTCAGCAACAGGGTGGAGTCCCTGGGAAGAGGATTAGTGGCCCAAGGCTAAACCTTACAGCTTTCGCTGTATACACCACCTGACAAATACATACACAAGGCACAATGGATACGGGATCTCTCACCTGTCAGCTAATTAGAGTTCAGTTAGCAGGGAGGGAAGCGTTGTCTTAAAACAAAAAGAGATTTGTTGACATTGAGGTCCAGAGGTCGCTTAAGAATGTGTGTAAAGTACCTGCCAAAAGATTTAGAACGCATCTACTTTTCTGGTCTCTTTTTATTAAAGGCTGAGTAGTCATCTCTGTAAACTCAACCTTGGCAACTTATTTACCATTAGTATTGTCTAGGTCAGCAGATTTCTAATGTGTTAATAGAGATCCAAAGATCTCAATCACCAACAATCACAACAATCTTTTTTGATTGTGTACCACACTTGTGTAAGATGTTCTTCACCATTCACACTGATCTGATCTGATAAATATATAAAATATAAGGCTCCTGAAGATAGCACTGCATAAGGATGATCAGGCTTTAAATATCTGTGGGCTGTGTGACAGGATTCATAGATTGAGAAGAGGTGATGCTGAAGATATTGTTCAATGCTTGGAAAATGGGTCACAAAGCAGATGTTAACGATTGGCAAAAAGGAGTGATTGTATTTGGGTTCCAAAAGCCAGAGTGTGAAGGAAGTAGCTGAATTTGCAGGTGTATGTAGGTTAGGGTTGAGCCAGATACTTGTTTCAGAGGAGTATCCCTTACAGATAAAGCATTTATGATGAGTACGATCACGATATGAGTAAAATTTGTCATTATCCGTGCTCCTGCTGAAGGAAAATCCTACTGACTGTCTTCATGATCTGTGATTGGCCAGTCACACAGAGCGCCTGCCCCTCCTTTCACAGATGTGTCTGTGTGTGTGTGTGAGAGTAGGGCAGAGCTCTGGCTGCACAGACAGTCACTCAGTCAAATTTATTAACTTTGTGTGGGGAAAAAATGCCAAGAATATTAAGTAGCAAAAATAAATAAATTATTGGAAAAAAATGTTTGATCATAAAAAAAAAAAAATAAAAAAAAAAAAGGAAGCTGTGTTGAGTATGACAACTTTTGTTTATGAATAGTAAATAGTTCTCTTACTTCTGTGATCAAAAACATTTATTTGAATCTCAATGTTGAGGCTGTTCTGTAAATAGTTTTCAAATAAGCAATACATAGAGCAAACATCTGATCAATCCATGTCAACACTCCATCATTAAAATAATGTACAGATGTAAGCCCCACCCACTTCTGGTTAAACCATGCCTGATTCCAGTTTAGGCCCCGCCCACTTCGAGTACAGATAATACAGATAATTTAGATGGTTGAACAGATACAGATACAGATAGTACCACTGCTCACCCAATGATCTTTTCTACTGTCCTGATGATGTGCTGGAGTTTGGCTTGTTTTTGGGAGGTAGAGGAACCAAAGCAGATGGTAACAAAATGTTGGTATTGTATACCTATATGGAATTCTTGAGTATCTAGAATGTTCACCTTCACTCACACAGTTCTAGAACGTTCACCTTCACTCAGTTCTAGAATGTTCACCTTCACTCACACAGTTCTAGAACATTCACCTTCACTCAGTTCTAGAATGTTCACCTTCACTCACACAGTTGTAGAACGTTCACCTTCACTCAGTTCTAGAATGTTCACCTTCACTCACACAGTTCTAGAACATTCACCTTCACTCAGTTGTAGAATGTTCACCTTCACTCACACAGTTCTAGAACGTTCACCTTTACTCACACAGTTCTAGAACATTCACTTTCACTCACACAGTACTAGAATGTTCACCTTCACTCACACAGTTCTAGAATGTTCACCTTCACTCACACAGTTCTAGAATGTTCACCTTCACTCACACGGTTCTAGAATGTTCACCTTCACTCAGTTCTAGAATGTTCATCTTCACTCACACAGTTCTAGAACTTTCACTTTCACCCACACAGTTCTAGAATGTTCATCTTCACTCACACAGTTCTAGAACTTTCACTTTCACCCACACAGTTCTAGAATGTTCATCTTCACTCACACAGTTCTAGAACATTCACTTTCACTCACACAGTACTAGAATGTTCACCTTCACTCACACAGTTCTAGAATGTTCACCTTCACTCACACAGTTCTAGAATGTTCACCTTCACTCACACGGTTCTAGAATGTTCACCTTCACTCAGTTCTAGAATGTTCATCTTCACTCACACAGTTCTAGAACTTTCACTTTCACTCACACAGTTCTAGAATGTTCACCATCACTCACATGGATCTGGAATGTTCTCCCCTAGTCTCCACTCGTTCATTTGCAATGTTAGATCTACACAATAATACCAAATGATCAAGAAATGAATGAGCATATTTCCATGTACTTAATAATCAGAAGAAAATGTGATAATTCAAGTGGTCATATAATCAGCATACTTCAATTTCTTAGAATGGAGTAAGTTCTATTAATCAGATTATGAAATCTGATAAAGAGAGCTGGATTTTGTAGTCCTGTAATCTGATTTCTTGGTTTATGTATGCCCTTACTTGGACCTCTTTCAGATTTCTCATTCTGTACAAGTGTGAAAATAGACAATGGTACCAGAAATAAGTAAGCAGTCTGTAACACAGCAGCCATAAGATGACAACAAAACACTTCTGGAGAGGCCGATAATGAATGTTTTCAGGTAAAGTGGCTCAATGTTAAAAAAGCCATGGCATGAAGTTTGGGTTTTATATTACATTTACACCATTTCTTACACTGTGAGTCTACTGAATGGTTGCAAAGCAGAACTCTGATTACTGCCCGACTTTTGTATACCTGGAGATTCCAAATAAATGATTGTTCAAATGCTTATAAATGTTTATATTCATATAATTACTGACAAAATTATGAAGTGCATGTAGACACAATCAATGCTTTGCCAATATTTGGGTCATATGAACTACATGCTAAACATCACATTTCCATAAGAGTGCAGACAGATACACTTTAACAGTTCAGCTTATGGCTTCATAAAAGTACAATATCATAAAATATGTACAATAAATTATGTATCATTAATACTAACCACAGTTCCCCTACCAAGCAATGCAGCAACATGGCTGAATATCATTTTATGAACTTTGTAATGGTTTTTGATTACTAATGACAAAGAATTCAACTGATATATAATTGCAGTACAGTATTTTACAACTTTTTTACAACCATGATTGAGTTTGAATCAATCAATCAGGTTTAAGAAGTAAAATGAGATTTAGGGTTAGGGATTTCTCCTTTAGTGTGGGGGAAAAATGGCATAAAAAGGGAATGCCCATGAGAGGATGCTGTGTACAAACAATGGTGTGTGTTCTCTGAGATCTGACAAAGAGTGGGTTTACAATTTATGTGCACATGAGTGAAATGCTTCACTCCCGCATGTGTGTGTTTGTGTGTGTGTGTGTGTGTGTGTGTGTGCGTGTGTGTGTGTGTGTGCACCCCAGTGAGTGGGTAGCCATCCTCTCTCTCTTACACAGAACACATTTGTAACCATTAGTTGGTTCTCTTGTTTCATGTTTCATGTCTTCTCTGAGCTAACAGCGACCTCAGAGTGTGTGTGTGTGTGTGTGTTCTGGCCTGGAGCCTGGTGCCGGGACGTCCCATAGACGATGCATCACGCTGGGCATGGGGGAGTAACTTGAGCCCCTCCCTGCAGCCCAACTTCGCTTCTCTCTGGCAAAGCAAAGCCCTGGGGAAGCTTTTAAGGAGATTTGGTGAGGGCAAAAACAGCTCTTCAAAAGAAGTGTTGCTACATTACTGCGTAATTAGTATTTCAACAGAGACCAGAGACCTACTTAACACTCCAAACAATGTGTGAGTGTGTGCAACCTTTTAATGCTTTATTTGCTTAAAAATAATATACGTCACATCACATGAAACGGGATGTATAATGTATGAGTGTGAATTATTTTATATCAATAGTACTAGTGCATCTCCAAAAAATAGAATACAGTCATATACTTTATATTAATTACATGTAAAGTGGCATATTTCAAGATTTGTTTTTTGTTTCACTGTTGATCTGTTCAGTTTACAGCTCCAGAATCCTGAATCTCAGATTATTGTATTTCATTTGCATTCTGAGTAAATTATTATTCAATCAGTTTCAACATAAAAACTTTAAATTTGTCACTTTACATGTAATGAATATAAAATATATGACAGTTTACCTTTCTGAATGAAATTCTGAACATAAATTAACTTTTTAATATTCAGATTTTTAAAGACGTTCTAAAACATGATGTGAACACATTATTATTAACACGTTATTGTGCTCTTTCATAGCAACTATTCCGAGATCAAACAAAATTTACAAAAATATTTAAAATACAAAATTACATTTAAGCCTTTGAGAAATACAAACACAAATAAAAAACGTATAAAAACAGTTGGACAAAATGAAAAACTGCTCTGTGGTCAGATGAATCAAAATGTGAAATTCTTTTTGGAAAACAACAGACAAAAATGGGACAACATGCCTCTCCTAAAACTCCAGTAATTGGTGTGTTCACATCCCAGGTTATTGACTGTAGTTAAAAGAAGAGGGGAGGCTACACAATGGTAGGCATAGCCCTGTCCCAACTTTTCTGAGATGCGTTGCTGCCATTAAGTTCTAAATGAGTTAATGTTTTATCAATGCAATGAAAAAAATCCTCAAAATGTGTCTAAACTTTGGACACAAAGTGGCACCTTTGTCAGATATAACAGCTGAACACACTTGTGACATTCTTTCTACAACAGACATCAAACATTCTTCAGACAGTTCTTCACTAATCTGCTGCAAAACGTCACATAAATGTTGGCTCTTGTTGGCCAATTAAGAGCTACTGATGAAGCAGCAACAGGTTCATGGGGAAGCAGCGAGGCAAACTATAGGCCTTCTGTTTTGATGTCTCAGAAGAGCTACTGTGATGCAAACTGTCAAAGTTAATTGTGGCTATAATAAAAGATGTCAGTGCCCATGCTTGACCCTGTCTCTCAATAAAAGCACACACTGGGCATATATTTTCACGTCATATTTTATTTTATTTTATGTGGATGGCCAGGTGTGTAACTGTTGCTTGCCTAAAGAACAGGCACCATCAGCATGCACTATGGGAACAAGCCAGTGTAATGCTCCGAGCAAAGTTTTGCTGGGAAACTTTGGATTCTGGAATTCATGTAGATTTTGCTTTTACATGTATCAGCTTGCTTAACATTGGTACAGACCAACTACACACCTTCATGGCAACAGTATTCAATAATGGCAGTGGATATTGTGTCCTGCCACACTACAAAAACTGTTGTTGTTTTTTTAATGAAGAACATGACAAAGAGTTCAAGGTGTTGACTTGGCCTCCAGATTCCCCAAATCTCAAAGTGATCTGTGGTGGCTCACGTTGCAACTTACAGGACTTAAATGATCTACTGCTAACATTTTGGTGCTTGTGGAATCCATGTTTTGACAGCATGAGGGAGACATACACAATAGTAGGTATGTGGTTTTAATGTTATGACTTGATTGGTGTTAACTACATTCGGGATTTTTTGTATCACAGTTGCTATGAAACTCTGTGGATGTAGCATGGGGAGGTCAATTCAGTCTAATATTAGCCTTTGTCTAGATTAGTCTTAATCAATATTTCACTTTCATAAGTACTGAACATGGTAAGGTCTAGAAAAAAACACATGAATTTCATTCTATACAGAATTATTCTTTTTAGCTACCAATCATGGTAGCTTGTTTTGTCTCACTGGAGTGTATTTAATGAGAGGAAACCACTAAGAGCATCTTTAAAAGCATCACAACACACATTACATTCATTTTAGATACATGCCATAAAGAGAAAAGCACCTTACATTTCAATACATCTCATTTCGCTAAATGGGGAAAGTGCTGATTCGCAGCATTAGTGCTTGACTTTGAAAGCATGCGTTCAAAGCAAAAGACAGGTTGATTACCTTAATTGATAAATTGTATCTGGTTAAGTGCAGTTGATGTGAGGCCGTTCTATGTTTTTCGGATCTATCATGATAAGTTCAACTGGCCTTTCACCTGCACAGCTCTCTCTGTCTATGTCTCTGTCTATCATACAACCTACCATTGTAGCTCAACTATTTGGGATAGATTTAGGGCTCAGGGTTAAACTTGGGGTTGCATGGTGAAACTTTCATGCAGCTAGTTGCATGCTGTGAGTTGCATGAAGCATAATTTTTATATAGCATAACAAATCTGAATGCTTAAATTATGCAAGTCAAGTACATTTCAAGCTTCCAAAATCAAGATCCAAAGTCAGCCTCAGATCATTTTACTGACTTAGATCACTTCATGGAGGTTTTGCAATATTTCTGAGTTTTTGCGTTAGTACCACATGAGTAGACTGTAGACTTTTTCTTAATGTGCATCAGTCTTTCCATACAAGCTGGAAAGTTAGTAATTTATGTCCATGATCCATACTCAGGGTTGTGGTGAGTCCCCTACCCCTTCACCGGATGCTGGGCAAGGCATTACTCTATCCTAGCTAACACCAGGCCCTGCCAATCCATTGTTTAACAGCAATGAAAGCTTATTGTTGATTTGTTTCTACAATGAAACATCAGTGATATTGGACTTGGTATTCATCAATGCAGAAATGGCATGCATTGGGGGAGGAGCTTCATCTTGTTTATAGCTAATCTTATCACCTGTTGGTTTCCAAAAGAAAAGTCTCAAATGATTATTAACACTAGAATTCCCAAACTGACAAATTTTCGTCGTCTCTCCCCCCCGCGCTGGAATGCTGGAGCCATTAACCAGCCATTGTCTGCTGGTCTGCTTCGCTTGTCATGCAAATAAGCACATCGTCACTCATTCTGTCTCACAGAGACTCTGACTCAGTTTTAGTAAGGGTAAGTCCTCTTTCCACAAAGGAAAAAAATATTTGTATAAAATAATAGAGCAGGAATTATGCTACAGGCTTGCACGCGCGTATACACACACACACACACACACATGAGCCGAGCGAGCAGCCGAGGCCGAATTGAGCCGAGCGGCCGAGGCCGAACACCAAAACAAAACTCTCCCTACGACATGCACCCTAGACTCTACACACTAGCCCTACAGACTCTCATTTACATCACATTACCTCTCTAATGTCTCACAAGAAGGGTTTTGTTTCTGCAAACCTGGGAATAGTAGTGTTAAAGGAAATTATGTTACTGCTGGGTTCAGGTTTTGGTGAAATATTAGTGTTGAAGAAAATAAACTTTAATATTCAGATATGTGTATTATACCCATGTGTGAGTATATGCAAAGCTTTAAAGTCTTTATTTAAGTCATTATTTAGTGTCAAAAACGTGATTAATCACCCAACACAATTCAGGTAATAGCAGTTAAATATTGTAATCATTGTACAGCAGTAGTAGTTATTGTTTATTATTTCTTTCACACGAAGAAACAATTCCCATCCCTACACCTGAGTGATGTCATTGGTTTCTTCACTCTCTCTTTATGTTCTCTAATGTAGAATCTCCCTCTGGCAATCCTGCTATCACATGACCATAGTCCTTCTCTCTGCCTCTTCTTTCTCTCTCTGCTCAGAGTACAGATTTATTGTAATAGGTGGATACTGTTACAGAGGTGCGGATCACCCTTCCTGCTGCCACGTTACTTCCCACAGGACACATCCTTTGATCATGTGACCTTTAGCCTTTCAGGTTAAGCCGCTCTGTGCTAATATGATTTTAATATGATAACTGTCGTGCTAAACTAGGCCACTGGGTAAATCAGCCTCTTTGGGAGCCTGGTTTTGTATTTATGTGATTGTTGTATGTGTGTGTGTGTGTGTGTGTGTGTGTCCTGCACTGCTTCCATCTCTCTGAGAGCTCCCGAAGTCACTGTGTGGTCTTTGAAGTTAATGCACAGCCATTTATTTAACCTTTCATTCATAGTTTTAACCCTGCAAAGACAGGCTTCATTACTTTCATGCTTGTTATACAAACATATTTATATGCTTTGTTACATAGTTAATTACAGTAAATTAATTACATTTTCATTTAATATACATTCTGATTTTTCATCAAAGTTAGTTAATAGTTTATGTACATTTCTTTGCTTGTTGCAAATAAATATTCATATAAAAAAGCTACAAACATGTTATTTCTGGTGATGTTTTAGAGTTAATCTCAGGTGTACTTTCTTTGAAATAAAGTAAAAAATAAAAAAGAATCCTTGGGAGCAGCCCATGGGCCAGTGGCCTCTGATTGGCTCAGGTCAGAAACTGTGATAAGGGTCGTGACCCTGATAGCTTGGAGGGGAAGCAGACAGACAGAGGCGGAGTGGAGTTTGGGATGGCCGTTTGAGCAAAGGTCTTTGACCTTAACCCTAGATTAGTATCAATATCACTGCTCCAGTTTGCTGCAGCTCTGCTAGCCTCTAACTACACCTCTCTCTTTCTTGCTGCCTCTCTTTCTTTCACTAGGCTCTTACAAATACAAGCAACGGGTGGCTGAACTCGCTGAAAATGACACAAAAGAAGCTCACTTGTGCATGGCTGCTTTGAGGGAAGCAGCAACACTTTTCATTGATCTACTCATTAAACTATTTCTTTTTGGCTTTTTGACAATATACACTTTTAAAATCAATAAACAAAGTAATTAAAAGCATATGTTTGGCATAAAAATGATATAAGCCTGTTTCTAAAAAAATAGTTTAGATGCTGTATAAAATGTAAATAAAAATTAAATACAGTGATGTGCTTATATTTAAACCCTATATTTATTTAAATAGTACAAAGACAGCATATCAAACGCCAAAGCTGTTTTTAGAAAATAAGTGCCCATTTTTAACTTCTAGCTAGGACCACATTTTAAAAATGGCAAGAGGTTCACCACTCATTAAAGTACAAGACTCACAAAAGTTTGGTCTAAATACCCAATATTATGTGATTAATCATAAAATTTTTTTTGTCATTTGACAACTTTTGTGCTAAGTGGGTCACTGAGTCAGCATCTTTAGGATCCTGTTTTTGTATTTATGTACATGTATATGAAAAATTGTGTTACATTATAAAATTATAATATTATGAAAAAATTAATTTGTGTTCAAAATTGCATTCAGAAATGCAAACTTTTGTACGTTTTCTACTCATTACACATAAAGTGACATATTTCAAGCCTTTTTTAACTGTAGATCAGTTGGCTTATTACTCATGAAAATCGGAAATCCTGAATTTCAACTTATTAGGACATTTCATTTGGAGTAAATAATAATAATAATAATAATAATAATAATAATAATAATAATAATAATAATAATAATACACTTATAAAGTACCTTTCACAAACACAAGGATGCTTTACAATAATGAAATGAATAAAATGAAAACAAAGACAATATAAGGAGAATGAAGAAGGTAGAGAAAAGGTAGGATTTTAGATTGGATTTATACACAGACAGAGAGGGAGATGATCTAAGAGAGAGAGGCAATGCATTTCAGAGGGTAGGGGCGGTGAAAGACCTGCCACCCATAGTGGACAGCCTATCACAAATTACAATACTAAGAATATCAACATTAAAACAAAAATGACTTGAAATCTGTCAATAGTACTTACTAGTGTTGTCAAACATTTAACTGTGACTACGTTTTGCTTGAAACTATACAAAGACTTTGTGAGTCTGTATTAAATTTTTCAAATGAAATAAAAATAAAGTGCATAATTCAATAATACCTCTTCTCAAAGTAAAACAGCAAAGAAGCAAAGATGATGCAACATGGGTATCATCTACATCATCATCTAGAGTACATAATATCATTAGAAAATTCTCAGTAGCAGGAACAAGGCTAAAAACCAATACTGGTGGTGATCTTCAGGTCTTCAGGATGATTATGTAGAGGAAATCACTGCATGGGCTCAGATACATTTACCGCATTAACTTACACTGATTAAAACTCTTTTAAACATTTGGAACATTTTGATGCAAAAAATAAAGCAAAGGAGATCCCAAATTGTTCAGCATTTGAAATCTTATATCAAGAAAGAATAGAAAAACATTTCACTTTCAAAACAGCAGCAGTTTTTCTCTTCAGTTCCCAAACACATGTATTTTTTTTACTATATTTTACTTTTATTATTTCATTTACATATGTATTGACCTTACAATGATATGTCTATATTTACAGGTCATTTGTAAATGATTAAAATACATATTGTAAAATGCTGTTATATGACTAAACATTTTTAAATGGCTTAACATTTTTGACAATTTAAGTCATTCATTTTGAATAACAGGTGTATAATAAATTACATTTTACCAGCACAGCGCTGGGTGACAATATATAAAAAATTCACCTGTACAGAGATGGATTTCAAATCATTATGGCAAATAGAGATCCATTTCTAGATGCACTTTCAGCTGCCCACCAGGGCCAAAAACCACTAAGCCTCCATGATCAAAGCTTCCTAAAGAGACGTCCTCTGTGCCAATAAAATATAAATTACTAGCAGTCATCTGTCAGGTAATACGAGAGCACTTTCCAAGACTTTAAGTCACAGACATAGGCTGAGAGACAGGGTGAGATCTGAGAGTAAAAAAGACATGGATCTAAAGGCATTGTGGAGGATTAGACCCATCATACTGCTGAGTGATTGCTGAACTCTTTATGCTGCCGTAATCTGACAGATAGCTATGGGCAGAATCTACCACAAAACGTCAAATATTTATCCGTGTCTCGTCTCTCATATCATAATCTCTGCTCAGCAGAAGTGATTTATCACAAAAGTCCACTCTCCTTTCCTCCACACTGTTCAAAACAAAGGTTCTTTGGAGCCATTCCATTGCAGAACCATTCTAAGGCCTTTAAGTGGCTGGTACTTTAAAGGCGCTATGTATGAGTGTCAAGAACCTTTTTTAAAGGCTACATATCTTTTATTTTTTTCCCTAATGTCTACTTTCAACATAAAAGTGGTTTGTTTACCAAACTTCTACTTATCTCCTTTTTCTGTTACTGTATCAAGACTGGTATGTAAACAACATCAGCTTTGATTGGCTGCACCATACTGCACTTCATTCAGGAAGCATTCTTAGTGGAAAAACTGCTTTTTACTTTCTCATGAATGTTTTGGGCTAAGGTTCTATAGACTGAATTGGCAGATATGTGTACATCTGTCGGTTTTTGTACCATCTCAATAATAACATTTAAACCTACTTTTATTGCCATTTTCATGGGTGGACTGGATGAAATGTGAGATAAATGGTATATTTTGAACCTAATTACATGCATACTACATAAAATTATCATGTTTAAAAGATGATAAATTTTGTTTACTTTATATGGGTTTTAAAAAACCAACAGTTTTACTGTACTTCACAGAAATGTAACTTGAAGCAAAGAACTTAGATCTCCAATTAAACTGCTCAGACAAAAAAATAGTCACCTTGCATGATTAAGGTGGTAGTAACTTCAGGCTCCTGCAGATGGCATTGCAGAAGGATGATCAGGCTATAAATGCCTGTAGGGTGTGAGACTCGATTCATAGTTTGTGAAGTGGTACAGTGCAGTAAATGTCTTGTTTGCTTTGTGGACAATGGGCTGTAAAGCATATGTTAATCTTTGGCTAAAAGAAATGATTGAATTTCAGTGTGACCTAGATCAGTGTGAAGGAAGTAGCTGAATTTGCAGGTGTATTAAAGCATAAAGTCATTTGGGTTTACCAGCCAGTCTGCTTCATATGTTCACAGTATGTAGTTCTCTGTGGAGTGTTCTTTCATAAACTGGTGGTGAAGAACCCATGTTGAACAATTCTTGAAATTTGTTCTTGAAACAATTCTTGCCTGGAATTGAAGCGATTTTCATTCACAAGATGTGAAACCTGTTATCCCTGTCCATCAGTGTCATCTTTCAGCCACTATTCTGAGGGGAATTAATTGGGATTTTTGCCACTGCTGGTAGACCTGTATGGCTGTACATTTCATAACCCCTGCATATTCAGCTACTTCCTTCAAACTATGACCTTTGGTGCTCAAATGCAATTACAGTTTTTTTGCTTTATGACCCATTTACCAAACACTGAGTGAGACATTCACTGCACGGTACCACCTCTTCTCAGTCTATGAATCCAGTCACACACCCCACAGGCATTTATAGCCTGATCATTCTTGACCAGCTCCATCTGCAGGAGCCTGAAGTTACTACACCCTTGAATATGGAAGGTCATGCAATTTTTGTCTGGGGAGCTTATAGTGAGCAACCAAAGCAAGACTCTACCTCTAACAACAGTAAGGGAATGAAGCAATGGAGGAGTGGGGGAAACAAAGCAAAGCAAAGTAAAGGAGGTATAGAAGGTATGAAAGAAAGGAGGGGAAGAAGAGAGGGAAAGGTAGCAGTTGTGTCCTTCCTGCAATTAGCATTCATGCTTAGCTGAGCTGAACTAATGCAGTGAATCTGGCAGTGTCATATTACCTGCTCGCGGCCAGAAAAACCACTGGGCAGATTAGACTCCACAGAGAGATGATGAACAAGAAAATGAGAGAAAGGGATAGTGAGAGAGAGAGTGTGTGAGAGAGAAAGCAAGAGAGAGAGAGAGACCCTCTAGATACATTACAAGCCTTTATTAGTGGACAATGTTGCTAGTAATTCCCTTGGAATGGGCCAAAACCTGGACCTGCTGTCAGAGAAAGAGCTGCACTTATCCCTCAGGACATCACAGCTTAAGAAGTTAATGATGCGACTGTTTACACAACATACAACTCTACAGCCACTGAGACAGTTATTGAGAATAAAGAGTTAGCAAGGTTAGAGCTAACCCAAGTGAAAGTGCAATCAGAACAGAAGGGTATACACATGGCAATAAATTTTAGAAACATATTTATTATTAAGTTCTGTTTCCTGAGAGTTTAACTATTTAAAATGCATGTTGGCTGTATCCATACCAAATTATCATCTCAAACATCTTATTACACTTGCCAAACTTCTTTTAAAATATTAACCATTTGAACCAACTTTATCTTAAATAATGCTGTTTTCTCAATAGCTCATTATTAAAACATGTAGGTCAGGGATATGTAACCCCAATCAGATTTAGTAGGTGCACTAATTCACTCTGAGTCTCTACTGTCAGATGCAATTGAAGATGCAATGACCTCACTATACTTAGATGACACTGTTATGTCAGACATTAAGATCCCTTCTCATGCTACTTTTAAACATGCAGTTAAGGGAATCCATTTGTTGTCTTCATTATATACCTTTGAATAGAACCATGTTGTCACAATGCTCTTAGAATGGTTCTTTTCCTGTTGTAAAATTCGAAACTGGTAATATTAACTGCTAGCTGGCATCCAATAGGGCTGGGAAATAGATGACTGTTTATTTTATCACATTGCAAAAATACTCCGTGTAAATGTGTGGCACTTGTAAGTTTGCTTTGTTTTTCACATCATCCCAAATCAGCAGGATGGGGTTTAAGTCTGGAGACTATGCTCCACTCCATGTTTTCAAGCTGACCATCTTGTTATTTGTTCCTGAGGTACTGTAGTTCTGGTAGAGCTTGGACTTATGTTTTGGGTCATTATCTTGCTTTAAGATGAACCTCTGAACAACTAGGAGTATACCAGACTTGTTCTAAAACTTCATAAAACTTTTGAACGGTAGTGTATTTATTAAATGTTTTATTTGTTTACATTGTTAAAAAATGCCATTTACCCTTGTCATAGTGGGAAAAGTAATTTAATTTAGAGTGGCCCTATAGAAATGGTCCAGAACTATTTAAGAGAAAGCACATCAGGAAAGTGAGATTTTAAATTTAATAAAAGCAGCCATAATTCATTGTTTGATTAATATATACACTCTCTCTTATACATTATAATGAAATAGTCTGCTTTTATTTCTGTGCCTTTAAGACGGATATATGTAAACTACCTCTATTCTGATTGGATGCTCTGTGTTGTGACTTGTGAAAACTTGTGACTGTTGTGAAAAAACTGTTCAGACTAAAACACTTAAATGTGAATGGGTGGCGCTACTACTGCTATATGCTGAATGCAGGTACACAAATGTCTGTAGTTTTCACAACATTGTTACTCTACACTGAACAAATGTTTACTGTAGAACCTGTATACAGCATGTTACTGTAGATCTGTAAAACACCATGGTAAAAAATCAGTAGTGGGTTAATTTTGCATTAAATATATGATTGGTGACACCAGCTGACGACCCTGCGGCTGGCCCTAAGGGCACCAGAGGAGGTGCGGCAGACAAGAATGCCAAACAGTATAACATCATCTGTACATTGCACTACTGCGAAAGGACAGTTGGCAACTAGGAAAGTCTGGTGGACAACCAGGAAAGACAGCATCAAGAGTGGGCAGTTTGTCTCCCTACCCACTATCTTCCCAGAAGGGAGCACCTTTGCTGACTACTAAACAGAATAAAAAAAGACAGGCTAAAGGCCCTCTGAGAGGTGGGATGGAAGAAGGGCCTACCCTGATGGATTACACGGCGAAAAATGAAACAGATAACCACAACGAGAAGAGGCTCTGGAAATGCACTTGCAGGTGGCAGAGGGTAGCATCACTCAGAGGGCTATATATTCATCAGGAGAAAAAGACGTGTGAAAAAATTCCCAGCCAGCATGACCACACTCCTTCAGCAGATCAGATGGTAGGGTCCAGATGCCAGGTTTCAAACTACAGTACAGCAGGACCCGGCAGTGCTAAGCGGGCAAATGTAGCGTAGGTAGTGGAAAAGATGGAGGCAGTGCTTGAGAGTGTGCTGTATGCTGCACCCCCGAGAGTGTGCAACCAGCAAGCCAGTGCAAGAACCCAGCAAGGTGCAGCAAGATCAAGTGGCTGAAATAAGGAGAAATGAAGCAGCCTCAAAAAACATCTGTGCATAGTGCTGGAGCATTCCTTGCAAGGTACAGTGGAGCACAGACTAACCTCCCTGAGCAATATCCAGTATGAAGAGTGTAAAAAAAGGTTGGCAAGTGTGTAGCTAAGTTTTCTTCACAGTCATGGCCAAACAATTAGCACACTTTCTAAATGACAATGTCTATATTGATACAAGTTGCCAGAAGGCCGGGCTCCCAGGCTTCCCAAGTTGCATTGAACACAAATCCGTGATCTGGGACCAGATACAACATGCAAAAAGTGAGAAGAGTGATCTGCATATGTTGTGGCTCAATATGGCAAATGCATATAGTTCCATCCCACATAGATTAGCTGAGTTTGCAATGGAATTTTTCCACATTTCAGATTGCATCATTACCATCTTAGCCAAGTTCTATAGCAACCTGCGCATGAGCTTCCCAATCTATGGAGTTGCAACAGAGTGGCAACAGCTGGAAGTCAGTATTGCAATGGGCTGTTCCATATCTCCATTCTTGTTTGTAGTGATGTTTGAAGTCATCTTAATTGGTGTGAGGCAGATGGCTAGGGGCCTGAAGACATCAGCAGGAGAAAGACCACTTGGCGAGAGGGGATGATGTAACAACTATCTTGCAGACAGCTCCATGTACAGCAACACTCCTTAAATGGTTTGACAGTTTAACACAATGGGCTCGGATGAAGGTCAAACTGCCCACTAAAAGCCATATAAAAAGGAAGGCCTAAACACCAGTTAGAGAGAGGAGTTGGAGTTAAGAGATACTAATATTGCAGAGCACAGAGAAAGATAGAGTAGAGACTATAAGTCTTAGAAATACTCAAGAGTTTATCTCAAGTTGATGGTAGCTGATTATCACATCTATTCAGTCTGTAAACAGTGTACATATCTTTACTCTTCATTTACTTTTATTTTGTATAGTTTTGATTTGATTTGATTTGAAGTACGGGGTTTTGCACTTCTTTGGATTCATGTTTCTCCCACCATCACTCTAACCAACATCAAGGAATCTCTGACCGTTCGAGACCACATTACCACAATACCATTTTGGTTTCATATTTCATTTAATTGTTTTTTAATTGTTCACCAATCTGGTTTTAAAAAGGGACACTCTATTGAAACTGCTCTGTTGTCCGTCACAGAAGCCTTAAAAACTGCCAGAGCTACCAGACAGTCCTCGGTGCTCATACTGCTGGACAGGTCTGCAACTTTTGACACAGTCAATCACAACCTCCTATTATCTATGCTTTCAAACATGGGTATCTCGGATACACCACTATCATGGTTCAGATCCTACCACGCTGAGCGTTCATTTAAAGTGTCATGGCTAGGACAGCTGTCCTCTTCGCACTCACTGTCCACCGGAGTGCCCCAAGGTTCAGTATTGGGAACCCTTTTTTTTCCATTTACACTATCTCACTGGGATCAGTTATCCGCTCGCATGGCTTTTCCTACCATTGCTTTGCTGATGATACTCAGCTCTATCTGTCATTCCCGCCTGATGATGACTCTTCCATCTCGGCACGGATATCTCACTACCTCTCAGATATATCCTCATGGATGAAGGATTACCACCTACAACTTAACCTCTCAAAGACTGAACTACTGGTCTTCCTCGCAAAACAGTCGGTTCATCACAACCTCACCTTGACAATCGACTCTCTCTCACTCTCTCCATCAAAGGTTGTTAGGAACCTCAGGGTTATGTATGATGATCAGCTTTCATTCACACATCATGTGGCCTCTGTTGCACGGTCCTGCTACTTTGTGCTCTATAATGTCAGACAAATCAGACCGTTCCTAACGCAACATGGCACTCAACTCTTGGTACAAGCTGTGGTTATCTCACGCCTCGATTACTGCAACGCTGTGCTAACAAGCCTCCAAGCCTGCACTATTAAACCACTACAGATGGTCCAGAATGCAGCAGCACATCTGGTTTTCAACCATCCAAAACGGGCACGTCACCCGACTGCTCATTGAGCTACACTGGTTTCCAATTGCTGCCCGGATCAAACACAAAGCCTGCACGATCGCCTATAAGGTGATGACAGAGCAGGCTCCCTCTTATCTGCACTCGCTCCTAAAAGCTTATGTCCTGGCCCGGTCGCTGCGCTCCTCTACTGAACGTCGCCTTGCTTTCCCTAACATTCACACAAAGCAATCCAGACTGTTCTCCTCAGTAGTTCCCAGATGGTGGAACAAGCTGCCTACCACCACTAGAGCAGAGGTGTCGCTCACTGGTTTCAATAAACTCCTAAAATCTGAGCTCTTCAAAGAGCACCTGCTCTAGTAATCCCAAATACTCCCCATGAGTACCGTACTGATATGCATTCAACATTCGTTATCGGAATGTTAATTATTTAACTTTAGTAATTTTTGCATTTGTACTTTTATACTATTGTAAGTTGCTTTGGATAAAAGTGTCCACTAAATGCAATGTAATGTAATGTAATGTTTTTATTTCCACTTTAAACTCAACAATTGAATTGCTTCCACTATTTAGATGACACTTTTCAGATTTTTTTCCAGTGAATTGATGTTACTTGGATACATGTGTCAGCAACCAAAAACATTTTAAAAATTAAAAAAGATTAATGAAATTATCAAAGAAAATGATTTGATTTGGTTTGAGGGTCTTCATTTTACTGTAATTATTTGATTCATTCACTGTAATTAAAATAAATGCTACAGTGTCTGTTACACTCTTAATGTTTGCTATGATAAATACAGCACATAGTAAAAATTACAGTATTATATAAATACTGTGATCAACTTTATAGTAAACATACTGTGAAATATACTACAGCAACCTACTAGCTAATTGCTGCCAGCTAGTTACTGTACATTTCACAGTGATATTTTTACAGTTTATAAATATGAATTTGCAGGTGTATTGAAGTGCACAGTCATACAGGTCTACTAGCAGTGGCAAAAATCTGAGTTTACAGGAAATTCTCCTCAGAATTGTGACCAAAAGACGTAACTGATAGACAGAGACCACCAGTGGGTTTCAAGGCTTGTGAATGAAAATCACTTCAGTTCCAGGCAAGAATTGCTTCTAGAAGTCTAACACAGGTCCTTCACAACCAATTTCACTCTCCACAGAGAACTGCAGACCATTAAACATATGGAGCAGAGTGGAATAAGAGGTCTTTGGCCTTGTGTGCTGTCAGCCTCAATTCTGAGGAGAATTTTCTGTAGACTGGGATTTATGCCACTGCTGGTAGACCTGTGTATATAAAGGGGCTGAAGTTTCCCTAAAACTGGAGTAGCAGCACCCCTGTGAAGATCAACATTTTGAGGGAAACATAAGGTTATATGTTCCATTCCAAGCTTGCAGCATAATTTCTATGTGTTTTCATAGCTGTGCCATTATGCTACCTTATCTTAATTTGGTAAGGTGGGGTGGGTTGGTAATTTACAGTAATTTAGGTTAACTTGAGTACATCAAAAAAAGAAAAAGAAAACCAACTATTTAAAAGAAAAGTGTAATTTTTTTATCCAAGATAAGTTGATATTTGGGGTCAATGCTAAATCTAATTAATTCAAATTTATTGTAAATGTAACTTTTACTAACAGAAGGTCAGTGACTGTAAACACTGCTGCTTAGTTTGTGTTTAGTTTACTTACTGTAACCTCAACATTTACTGACTTTCTCTGTTTTTATGCTTTAATATTAAATATTCATTACATTACACATGTTGAATTACAGAACAAGTGTTTGTGATGCTGTTGATGACTCACAGACTCGGTCAGTCATAGTGAGCATTGCAGCTCTACTCAACAGCTGTAACTACATAGAGTTGTATGTTAGAATTAGAATTGTAACTACATAGAGTTGTATGTGACTTTACATGCAGTGAATTTGATTTATATTATCAACACACTTTTTTGCAATACACTAGAATATGTTTTATTGATTTTCTAATTGAAAATACGGAACCATTTTCAGAAGAGAAACTTTTCCACATTTTAATGGAAACTACAAATGTGCACAATATTTTTTTATTTACTGTTCTTAACCTTTTATAAAAAATATTTTATATAAACCGATAATTTTTATGAATATAATTGAAACATATAAGTATAACCAAAGACTTTATTTTGCTACTAGCATGCAGAAATGTAGTAGCCTAAAGGATATTAATGTTAGTATGTTAAGACAATATGACAATAATATTATCAATTGTCTATCAATTGTCTATCAATTGTATTATCAATTGTCTATCAATATAATATTGTCTTGTCACATATTATATTCATTTCACAATTCTATTTTGTGCTTAAACACTATAAGAACACACACAGAAAAAAAAGGTCCTTCAAGCTAAAGACTGATGCATTTGATCGATCAGTTGTGACTGAGCCACTGAGACAATCTCTGAACTCAAATGGAACACAGATCCTAATCAATAACTCTGTGTCATCAGCCCCAGAGGAACTAAACAGACCCAAAGTCAATGCCTCAAAATCTGTGGGAGAATATGTCAGTTTTTGTGTGAATACTTGTCATATTTCAAGCAATAACCAGCTTTCATGTTATTATTTAGAATGTGTATGTGTGTATGAACACAATGTATATATACAGATACAAATTATGGTTTATATGCAATTGTATTTGAACATGTTGAACATGGTCACATTTCTTTCGAAATTTGAACATTGGTCAAATGGGTCATTTTTACTTCTAATATTCTTTGATTTTATTTAATGCTTCATTCAACATTTTAGGGGTTTTATTTTGTATTTTCAGGTTTCATTCAATATTCTCAGGTTTTCAGTCAATATTCACATATTTCATTCAACATTCTCAGATTTGTTATTCAATATTCTGAGGTTTTATTCTGTATTCTTAGATTTTGTTCAATACAATTACATTTAAATTCAATAAGCTCAGGTTTTTTTTATTAAATATCCTCAGGTTTCAGTCAATATGTACAGGTTTGTTATTAAATATTCTCAGATTTTCATTCAATATTCTCATTTTTTTTATTTAATATTCTCAGGTTTTTAATTTAATATTCTAAGGTTTTGTTCAATACAATTAGTTTCAATTCAGTTTTATCAGATTTTATTAAATATGCTTGAATTTCATTCAAATATTTTGCATTTAATTTCAATCTGTTCATAGTTCTTGGGTTTTCATAAAATTTTCATGGGCATGTTTTTTTTACCTTCTGAAATTTCTTTTTGAACAAACCAGAGTGTGGTCTAAATGACCTGGAGTAAAATATTATTGCATTAACTTACAACCTTACAAATTTTTCTTTCTCCTATGATGTCACCTACATGAAGATAAGTGTTTTTACTTCCGGTGTTTATATCTATGTGACCCCCCCCCCATATTTTTTGCAAAATGTATAAATCAACATAAGCATTCATTTGTAAATAGAAATCTAAAGGTTTTAGAAGCATAAAGGTAGTCTATCTATCTATCTATCTATCTATCTATCTATCTATCTATCTATCTATCTATCTATCTATCTATCTATCTATCTCTTTCTTTCTCTCACTCTCTGTACACCACAAAGCACAGCATCTACGAAAGCACTGATGTGTAATTGCAAGGGATTGAATCTACAGTTTAGCCAAGAGAAATAATTACAGCAGTAATCAGTGTAATTCAGGGTAATGGTTGATTCACATTTTGCAGTATGGCCCACAGCACTTCTACCTAATGAATGCCGCTTGCCGCTGTTTACCAAAAAGGTTTTTAGCAGAAAGTCGATAATGTATCTGGGCTCCGGCTAGAAAAGGTAGCAATTATTTGCTGTATCGAAGGAGCTTGTTTTAACAAACATAGTGAAACATATATTTGATCAACCGGTGTTTTATTATATTTTTGTCGAGGATGATTTAAAATCTAAAAAAACAGTGATTGTAATAAATGTTTTCATTAAACTGTCTGAACAGAGAATAACTGGAATGGCAAAGAAGTTAAGCAGGCTGCAGGAATGAGCTCAGAGACATTTTACAAAAATGTTTATTCTATTTTCGGGAGAGAGAAAGGGAGTGAGGCAGAAGAGAATGGTGAACTGAGTAAAAGAGAATACAGGAGATGAGTGAAAGCGTACTTGCTGAGAGAGCTGGGGTTACAAGACCATTTTGCTGTCCACACCTGTGGCCTGCTGTAGCCGCGTGCCAGTGCCAGTGTATGTGTGTGTGTGTGTGAGTGTGTTTTCAGCACCAGCACACACACTCTCTTATACTGAAATAATAACGCACTCTTTCAAGCCATTCATTACCCATAATGACCCTTTTCCTGTCCCTTTCTATCTTTCTCTTTACCGCCCTACCTCAATTCCACCCTGCCAGTTTATTAGGAATACCCTCCTTTCAGTTACTCCCACTGGCAGTTTTATCAGAAACACCCAACAGGGGTGCACTTTGTAGGCTTACATTTACTGACTGTAGCTCATTTCCATCCAATTTATCCCCCAGCCAAATTCTTCAGTGAAATGGTATCACAATGAGACACATATCAACATGTGGCATAATAGCAATTCACATATGCAACCATAGCGAGTATCAAAAACTGAACGAATAAGTCGGGTTAATGTTAGGTTTAGGATGTAACATACTGATTAAACATAAGTATTTGTGGGGCATAATATTGTTGAATACAATCACCAGATTTCCTTAACAATTCTCATGGTTCATTTGATATTTTCACATTTCTTTCGATACTTTTGAGTTTCATTCAATCTTTTCATATTTCATTTCATATTCTTGGATTTTTATTCATTTATTGTCATGTTTCTGTTCAATAATCTTGAGTATTTATTCAATATTCTTCATTCTTCAGCACCAGAATTCATATTACCACCTACGTTTATTCTGAAACATCTGTTGATCATCTACAGAATGTTTTCAGTACTTCATTTCTGCATTCTTACTGTCACTGTGCTTTTGAGATGCCAATAATGAGTATTTCTGTTTACAAAGAGACTCTCAGAATAAACATCGACCATACTATGAATGAAATCTACGTAAAAAGTCGATTTTAGGGAGAAAGTACAAGTACTGTGACTGTAGTACATGTCATTTGTTACTTTTCACAAATAAACCAAAATGCACTTATTTGGTAGATGTTTGTAATAAAATGACCAACGAATGTAGCTGCTAGGTAATAAAACTCCAAAACGAGGCATTTTTCCAGTGTACCTGCCTGTCTTTTTCTATGCTCTCTCCCTCTCTCTTCCTCTCTTCCTCAGATCCCTCTCCCTCCCTCTCTCTCTAGTTATTACTCTAACTGGCTGTTGTTAGGACGAGATGAGGAGATGAGAGGAGGTGTGTGAGAGAACAAGGCAGCTTTCATGCCTCCATCGGCCCCAATAGGGAAATTATGGCCTGCCCTTGCTTTTGAAGTCTCTGTTAGCGAAGCTGCTATTTAGGAGACGGTGGATGTGCTCTGGGGTCACCGACTGATGAAGAGGTCGCCAAGAGGGCCCTTTTAAATCACAAGCACCGCAATCCGCACACCATCACCCCCTCCCTAGCCACCAATGCTCTTTTATTGAAAATCTCTCTGCCCTTGAAAAAAAAGGAAGTCAGACACATTCAGACATAAATGCAGCACAGCATTTATCTACCAAAGCGCCAAAATGCAACAATCTACAGGTGGATTTACATTGAGAACATCTAAGCTCTCTCCTCAGAACCTACGTACTATTGGGCCATTTTCATGTCTTAGCAGCTAGCCTGTTTAGCTGACCCCATTTTTATACACTGACAACAACTTGTGCACTCAGTATACTGCCACTGCTGTTTTCTGCCATTTCATATGTCGTGTTCCCCCATTTTGACTTCAGTAAACAATGGCAGAAGTCGCTCATGGCCTGAAAGGTAAGGAGAAACAGCTCAGTTTCAGCGAAACATGATTATGGTCTGAAGAGGTTTGTTTACCCAAGTCCTTGCTTCTTGCTTAATAATCAGTGGTGGGAGGGATCACGACATACAAGTGCCTAAAATATCCTAGGTGAGTGTACCTTTGTAAAGCTTCCTGCCTCTGAACATTTCAACAATCGTTGCTACAACAAACGTCATTGTCTGATTTGCAATATTCTCTTCAGTCAGTTTTAGAACTTGCTCGCAAGGCTTGACTATTGTCTGTCCGTCAGTGATTTTGAAATGACTGAAAATAGGTTTTGATCCATATTTAAAGCAAATAGGAACATTATTTTTGAATTTTTTATCTCTTATTAGTCCCACAGTAGAGAAATTTGACCTCTGCATGTTATCCATCTGTGCAGTGAAACACAAACACACAAGCTAGCAGTGGACAGCCCTATCCATAGTGCCCGGGAGCAGTTGGGGATTAGGTGCCTTTTTGAAGAGCACTTCAGTCATGACCTGCCTGTGGACTGAACCGGTGACCTTCCAGTCATTTGACCAGATCCCTAACCACCACACCACAGCTGCTCTTGTAATTAGTCATGTATAAGAAATTTATTTTTAAATGTGGTTCATATGTTGATATAATCAGTTATACCAAATGTGATTATGTGTGAAGATCACTAAATGGTCACAAGTAGACACAGGAAAGACCATGTGAATGTTATACTGTTTACATTATTGAATATATTATTATTATTATTATTATTATTATTATTATTATTAACGTTACACTTATAGGGCCTTTCTGGATACCCAAGGATGCTTTTACAATTGACACACTCCATTTACACACACTCAACCACACACACACCGGCGAGAAGCGGCAGCCAGTCACGCACAGCGTACTCTCAACCGGAAGCGACCGTCCACCTGGAGGACTGCATCGAGCACTAGGGGGATCACCCAGGACAGAGTGCCAACCATATCTGCACAAACATACAAACATACATACATACACATACATACATACATACACATTCATACACACCAGAGTAATTTTGTAGAGTAGCCAATTCACCTGACTTCCATGTTTTTGGACTGTGGGAGGAAACCGGAGTCCCCGGAGGAAACCCACACAGAGAACATGGAAACTCCGCTCAGATAAGGACTTGCACGCAAGACCTCTATCTTATGTGTTTCAGTCCAGTTCAAATAGCAATGCTATGGTTGTTCTATACAGTTCCTTCATGGATTTGTCATTATGAGGATGCAAAAAATTTGATGAAAAGTCCAAAACTCCCATCTAACAACAAGTTACAACTGCATGACTTTCCACTTTGGCTCATCTTTCTACATCTGGACATCTCAGCCTGGTATGGCTCCTTTGGTTGATTTGGTAACATACATTCAGCAAAGACAAAAATTCTAATTCAAAAATGTGACTGGACTAAAAATTCCCAAAATATCATGTATACATAATAAACACAAAAATAAGAGAAAATAGTCAGGACGTCATTAGATTATCACTGTAGACATTAGAGCTAATATTCAAATTGATTTGACTGATGCTGATCACTATGTGTGATAAAAACTGTTACGATTCAATGGTTTTGTACAGTACAGTGAACTGTTAGCATTATATTATACCCAGTCATATCAAAATATTATGACCACTCCTGCTTAGGAAAGAACTTGGTCTGGGATGTCACAGATGCTTCCTGACAGGTTTTGCTGCATGTATAATTAAGTGAGCACAGCAGTCAGTTGTAGGAGAGTGCACAATGATCATCATGGGCAAAGGACATGATCAGACTGTTGCCCAAAGTGGCATGACAATAGTGTAGTGGGTGAAGTTTGGTAGCATTTCAGAAACTGTTAACTTTGTGGGATGTTCTAGGAAACATTAATGAAGGTGTACAGTGGGGAAGGGTGACCCCAGTGAGTGGTATAAAGCAATTGATGTGCCACAGTGGAGCAGTAAACCTCTTTAATAAACACAGGAGCAACTAGGAAAGTGATAGAGACCACAACTGAGTGAACACTCTGAGCCAATGGAGGTTATTCCCACTATTAGGTTGTCATAATATCCTGATATGGATGTGTATAATACAACTACATCCAAATAAAAGTGAAACCAGTAAAAAGCCAATTAAAGTTTGAAACTGAAGCTGCATGGCTAACAAACAATAGAACTCAATAATTGCACAGTCAATAAAGTAGCCATCAAACATCACCAAAACGTACCTCAACCAACTCAAATTGAATCCAGATCTTAAATAAGGCCTTACACACACAGTGTGGTTTAAATCAAATCAAATCCAAATTTTATTTATATAGCACCTTTCATACAAATCAGATTGAAATTCAAAGTGCTTTACAAGTGACTGACAAGAAAAGATTATAAACAAAAATAATAATAATAATAAATAAAAATAAAAATAAAATAAAAACAATATATATAATTAATAAGATCTGTAAAAACAATAAGTTAAATGAAAAAATATAAAATGTAAGTGTAAAATGAAAGTAAAATTGATCTGTTTATAAAAAGAAAATAAAGCAAATTAATAAATGGAGTTAATTAAAAAATATAAAAATTTAAATAAAAAGAAGTATTAAAACTAAAACCATGAAATGCTTAGAAAACACTACATAAAAGCCAGACTAAATAAGTAAGTTTTTACTTTGGATTTTTTTTTTTTATTTATTTAAATTATTTTAATTAATTACATTTAATTTAAATTATATATATATATATATATATATATATATATATATATATATTAAATTTAAATATATATATATATATATATATATATATATATATATATTTTTTTTTTTTTTTTTTTTTTTTTAATTAATTAATTTATTTATTTATTTATTTTTTTCAGCTGATCTCAACTCTACAGGGAGGCTTTTCCAGTATTTTGGAGCATAGTGGCTCAATTATATATGTGCTTTATAAACCAATAAAGGAACTTTAAAATCAATACAATATCTAACAGGTAGCCAGTGTAACAACTTTAAAAATAGGAGTAATGTGCACTTTCCTTCTCCTAATGCTTAAAGTATCAACATTTTACCTCCAAACATGCCTTGGTCGATTGACTACATCTGAAATAAGTGGAAATATTAAAATCACAACAACCTTGATATTAGTATTTTATCTGTATCATACATGCACATGTTTGTATGTGAGCAGGTCTACGCATGCATCGAGGCATACAAGTGCTGACATTGATTCCACCCAGCATTTATTTAACTAATGTAATCCCCAGATTCGCCATGTTTGTCTCTTGGCTGATCATTTAGATGTGCCATGCATCAGTGTGACTGGGGCCATGCGGAAAAGCCCCCAGTCTAATGGGTGTAACGCAGCCCTGGCCGTTCTCTTATTATTATTGATGGATCTGTGCATGCTGGCACTTTCTTTATGGCCGCTGTGATGACGAATTGGTAGTGGAGACAGCCAAGTGTGCAGGCAGCCGTTACCGCATGCCAGAAGCGCTAGAGCCAACTCCAGCCTTGCATATGTATCGATCCTTGGCCCCCTTTCGATAATTTGAAGCGTGTCACATTTGACAACATTATGCTGGGACAGGTCACATCTAGAGGGCTAATGAAACTGTAACAGTGGTAGAGGGGGGATGGAGTTGCATGTGGTTGGATGGATGCTGTTTTCGGCAACATTAACCTTGCAAATAGCTGTCATAGGCACGCATGCGATTTCACACGAGTGACGCTTGCTGGAAAATCACTTCATATCCCCCACCCCACCTCCTCTCCCTCACAACCTAATAACTTTGTCATTGTTGACATTACCATTAAACAGCAGCACAGCCATTAAGATGGCCTCAACGGCAATGCCAAAGGTGGTGAAAATGAAAGTCTTGTTAGCATTTAGGCTGTGTTTATGGCAAACTGCTGAGTGATTTACAGAATTGTCACTATGTTTGACAGATGAGCTAGAAATGTAGAGGAGGTGCAGACAATGGGTGTAAAAGCAAAAAACAGCTAGAGGCTTACTGCACTAAACTCTGAGAAGCATTCATGTACAGAATTTACTTAAATAAGAACTTATGATGTCTACATGAATAAAATATATTCTAAGACATTTATTAGTACTGAAACCTAAACCTGTGCTGATGTGCTCATGTTTATTCATGTGGAAATAATGACATTCTCTTACAATTGAATAAATATATGTGGATGTAACTGGATATGAATGCATGACCAAATGAACAGATTTGTTTTCTTAACAGATAAAAATCCACTTTTTAACAGGCATTTTCTCTCCTTTTTTGTCCTTTTCTCAGCTTAAAAAAGTGGCACTGCTGGAATGAAAATAGTCCACCAACCAAAACTATCCAGGCATCAGTGTCCTGTGACCACCAGTGAAGGACTAGAAGACCAACACAAACTGTGCAGCAGTAGATGAGTGCTTAATAATAGCAAACCACCTCCAAAAACACCGCCACCACATCAGTGTCACCAGTGCTGAAAATCCACCACCCAAATAATAGCTGTTGTGTGAGGGTCCTGACCATTGAAGAACAAGTGAAAGGATAATAAAGTACAAAAGAAGCAGATGGACCTGTATGATGTGCACCAGTATGATCAGTTGAGCTTAAATGGACAATGAGTGTAGATACAAGGTAATTTTAATGTTATGTCTGATTGGTGTGTGTGTGTGTATATATATATATATATATATATATATATATATATATATATATACATGCATGTATTTTGCAAAATGATCTTTTGATTTTAAAATGGATACAATCATCATTTTAACAGTTTTATTTTAATTGAATACATGAGGTATGAACTGTCACATAAACAGATATGTAGACACAAAATGACCATATATTCAGTATATTTCAACTCTTTAAACAGAATCCTGTGAGCATGTAAGACATGCAGAAGTCAGTTATCAGTTTAAACAGGTATTAAAAACCCAGTGTGCCAAAGAAACAGAGCAAGGAACAAGTGATTATGCTGCTTACTTACTAACTAGACTGTTCCTGCTGAGGTCTCATTCTGATATTGCAAGTCTTAAGTCTTATACTGACTTAAAGCTGCCTTATGAAATACTTTTTGTGTTAAAAATGAAAGAAGTATCATTACATCAGGAGGAAAAAAGTTAAAGTATGGCGTTCTTGCCTTGGCATGAGTCACCCTGTAAAGCCTACAACATTGTTTCGAAAGTCAGAGAAGTTGGGTTGCGTTTACCAATTTAATGGGCCAATTCATGGATATTAATATCACATACATGACAAGCTCAAAAGTAGATCCATGAACTGATGACAGGGATGTAATAATGACAACTAATAAGTCAATTATGTTTTGGAGACATTACATTCAGAGTTCTCTTTGAATATTTCTTTCTGAGATTCCCTCGCAATCACCAGACTAATCAGCGTAGGCAAGGAGACGTCAACAACCGATGATACAAAATGTTATTCATGCAATTTCATATTTCTACTACAGATGTCTTCAAACCTCCAAACTGACATTGTGAGGCTTTAATATCTAAAAGCAGTGTGAAGTCAGTGGATGAGGGTTTATCACTTTGTATAATGCTAATAAGTGACTATATGGTTCCATTCATTCTTTTCTTTTATTAGCTTTAAAGCGCCATTGGAAAAACTTGTCAGACAATAATTGTTGATTTAGGCTGGACTTTTGGCTTGTCTCTACATAGAATGTCATACCCTTTACCAGTAAATACAAACTGTGAGTCCTTCTGGGTGGAGTTTTCATGTTCTCCATATGTCAGCCTGGGCTTCCTCTGGGGTCTCCTTTTTCCTCCCACAGTCCAAAAACATAGAGATCAGGTGAATTGGCTCTAAATGACCCAGGTGTGTGTAAATGAATGTGTGTGTGTGTCTGTTTGTGTATGAATGTATCAGTGCACCCAGATATGGTTGGCAATGGGTGATCCCCGTAGTGCTTCATGCAGTCCTCCAGGTGGGCGGTCACTTCCAATTGAGACACTGTGTGTGATTGGCTGCCGCTTCTTGCTGGATTGTGTGGTTGAGTGTGTAAATGGAGTGTGTTAATTGTAAAGCGTCTCTGGAGTTTGAGAAAGGTGCTATATAACTAACATTCATTCATTCTTTCTGAGATCAGGTGGTTTCCATTTAATCCATTCATCTACCTATCCATCCATCCATCCACATACCTACCTACCAATTCATTCAGCCCTCCATCCATTCATCAATCCAGATGAGATTGTGAATATATGGTTTCATTAGTTGTTAGCTTCATTAGGTCAAAAAATCAATCAATTGTTTAATTAGACTGGGCTCTTATATGACATCTACTATTCCTTAGAAGGTCATAGCTTTTTTTTGTAGTAGATGTAATATCTGAGTCCTTATGTGATCAGCCAGATTCCATTAAAAACAATATTTAAAAACTAAAGAAAACAATGTAAGTGTGGATAAAGGTATAAAATCCATCTTGACATCATAAACTTCAGATAAAGTGTTTTCACAGCAATACATACAGAACAATTTACAGCAGGACATGGATCCATTCTGCATAACACCATTATCTTCAAGAAGCATGGTAATTCAACGGCGGTTGGGTTCTGGGCAGAGCAGTCATTATGAATGTTCTAGATGGATGCTGGTATGAGGAAGCTTAGCAGAGATGTAAATAAAATGCCTCTTACCTTATTATTGCCCAAACACCATCATCATCCCCTCACAGCGTGGAAGATTACTGGACAGTTTATCAACTGCATGCTGGATCTGACTGAAGAGGTACTTGTTGTTGGAAAGCAATTTTTTATTTGTGCACAATTCACCAGAATTTCAGTATTGTTATCATTACTGACACGCTTTGTTGTCACAGATTTAAAGTATAATGCTGTACATTTACTGGTGTTATACTAGTGGTTTGCTAGTGTTACACATTTATTTGTAAAAAATATACTGCTGCTAAAAAAAAAAGCTGTTAGAAAGCATGCATGTGCTGAAAAAACTTATTACTGAAATATCACAACCAAAATTCAGCCATCCATCTACATCAGTCCATCATCCATCCATCCACCTAACTGAAGGGTTGGAAGAGTATGTAGCTTTGTCTTCTACTTATTTTTATTTTTTTTATTTTATCTACCACACAGCATTTTATACCAGTACCAGGTAGTGGTAGTGAAAATGTTGTACACTCCTGGACAAATGGTGCTGCTCTGTATGTATATAACATTAATTCATTGTAACATAACTAGCATTTTAAAACAAAGCTAATGCTGTAGCTACACCCACAATGCAGGGACTTGTCAAACTAAAAATGCCTCAGAATTATGAAGTGAAGGTAACGCTTGTTTCAGCATGTTGTTTCTAAAGTACAGTTCATTATTTGTTGAAAACGGGGTTAAATATTCATTTTTGTATGCTCTGTAAAGTAACACACAGGCAAGATGGTGGTTAGCAGGCTAGCCAGTTAGCGTGTAATAGTGAAACAAAGATGAAGATGCAGTTCTTTAACTAATGTCAGTATAAATGCTAATAATTGTTACTGTATTATTGTATAATATTGTATTATTGTATAATATTGTATTATTGTATAATATATGCAGTATATGCAGTTTCCTTACTGAACAGAATTGTAATGACTTCAGTGGAAGTTTCAGTTTTGGCTTTACGAGCTTTAAATTCTCAAGTTATGAACTTTTTCAATAAACTTTAAGAGCTAATAACTTGTTTTAATTAAAAGCAATATGATGAAAAGTTTGTCTTGAACAATTTCTCAGAGTTCTTTTAATGTCTTATTTTTTTAGTTCAACTTCAAATCAGAAACATGAGCAGCAGAAACGTGGACACCACCTTTCCTGTCACTGTGGTGCTATCTCAAGGGTTAATCTTCAGGAATGTACATTTACCATTTTCTGTTATGTTTATGCCCCTCTTAGGTGCACAGCTGGACCTTAAAGAGCATGTGGTACCATTACATTTTAGTGGTGTAAAAGTTAACATGATGATAACACATCAGCATTGTGAATGTATTATCATAGCTTGGTTTAGAATAGTGATCACCAGTGATCCTGCTTCTGGAGATCTTCCTTCATACAAACTTTAGTTTTAATTCTAATTGACCGCATCCTTCTAAGAAATGCCTTAACCCTTAATAAGGGGTAGTCATGGCCTGGTGGTTAAGGTTTTGGTCTTGTGACTGCAAGGTCACCGGCTCGATCCCCAGGCAGGTCATGACTGAAATGCCCTTGAGCAAGGCACCTAACTACCAACTGTACCCCAGGCACCATGTATAGTGCTGCCCACCACCTTGGGCACATGTTCTTACAGCCTAATGTGTGTGTGTGTGTGTATGTGTGTGTTTCACTGTATGAATGGGTTAAATGTGGAGGTGAAATTCGGTTGTGTGCAATCACATTGGCAAAAAGATACATTCATTTTTACATCCTGTAGTGGACAGAAGTAAATGTTTTCACTCAGTCATGCTATCACTTACCACATTCAGTCTGTTTTTAACTTTGATACATACTTGTTATTCATTTGTTTTGAATGGACTTGTATATGTTAATACAAAAACTGAATAAATATGCATGGTATGTTAAGGTAAGAGGGGAATATAAAATCTCATTATTTATGTTTACATTCAATGTTAAGTAAAACAAGACAAATTTGGCATTTTGACCTTTTTTATACTTTAATAAATCAACGTATCCTAGGAGATGAAAATTATATCATAACATATATCATAATTTTGTCTAAATATGTGTTAATCAAGTACATTTTAAGCAAAAAGTAGGAAGAAATTATATTAAACTTTTTGTTTTCTATTCATGTCTGTTTTTAAGGGGTAAAAAGTTATTGATTAGCTGAACAATGTTTGTTAGATTTGGGATGGAGAAGAAAACTTGAGGGAAGGTAGATCTCCAGGACGAGGGGCTGGTGACCAGTGGTTTAGGAGCACTTCTTCATGGGTTACATACTGATTGTAGAGTTCATAAGTCACTTCATTTCAGTGAAAGTTAAGTCTCCAGTCTTATACAAGTGCATTTATCTATCCAACTACTTACCTACCCATCCATTCATTCATTCCTCCATCCATCCATTCATTCATTCCTCCATCCATCCATCCATTCATTCCTCCATCCACCCATCCATCCATTCATTCCTTCATCCACTATCCATCCATCAATCCACTTATCTACCATCCATTCATCCATCCAGTCATCTTCCATGTATCCATCTGTCCATCCATTCACCTACCCATCCATCTATCTGTCCATTAATCTATCTATAATCCATCCACCTACCAATCATTCATCTTTTTAGACATCCATGCATCAATCTTCTTATCAATTCATTCACTCATCCATGTATGGACCTATGAATCCATGCATTAATCCAACTATCTTCAATCTATCTACCTATCATCCATCCCTCCAAACATGTATCTATCAATCTTCTTATCAGTCTATCCATCCACCTTCCTACTCATCTATCCATCATCCATTCTTCTACCTTTCAATCCATTATTTCCTCCATCCATCCTTCTATCTACCTACCCATCCATCTATCCATCTATCCACCCATTAACATTTTGTTTGATCCATACATACATCTTCTATCCACCCATCTACCTATCAATCCATCTGCCCATAAATCCATATATCTATTCATCTATCTACAGTCTTTTTGGTGTTCAGAGTAATTACTGGTGAATACAAGTACAATCAAGTACCAGTTCAACTCTTTCAATTCAACAAGAGAGGGAGAAAAAGAGAGGCAGAGAGAGAGAGAGAGAGAGGGATTGTAAAGGTGAGGTTGGGGAGATAGACGCAGCGAGAAAGTGAGCGAGACCAGTTCCGTTCGAGCCAAAGAGCACTAAGATGTTCCACTCACGTCCCATAATTGGGTGAGAGGCTTCATTTCACTGGCTGATTTCCTGTCTTTTGACTGGCTTTAATAAGCCCAATGCTTTTAATAGAACGCTGAGTACCCACTACTCTGAAACCCCCACCACCACCACCCTCGCACGCCCGCCTCACACCAAACCTCTCCTCTCACTTTCTCCATCCCTCTTTTCTTCTCTCTTTTTTTCCCTCAGATAAAGAAGCAGAGACAGATAAAGCAGCTTTCGGCTTGCCCGCTTTTGAATACCTGAAACCCCTCCGCACCCCCTCCCCCATCCAACTCACCCACCCACCCAACACCACACCACCACCCCTTATCATTCCAGGATCAGACAGCAAACAGCCATTTTCCTCACTCGATCAGTGCCTTAACAACATCAGAGAGAGGGTGAGGGAGAGAGAGAGAGAAAGAATTGAAAGGCATCCTCATAGGCAGATGCCCTGAATGCCTTGGAGGTTTTTTAATGAAAGCTTGGTAATGTAAGATACATCTCTGCCTATCCATGGACCTGTTTACCGTCTTCCCTTCAAACCCTGAGACGACAAGCACAGGCACACACACACACACACACACAGATATATAGAGAGGGAGAGAATAAAGGAGCCGACGAAATGGGACAGCAAATGACTAGATTTCCCCCTTCCGAACGCTGCTTTCATTACCAAGGAAAATATATCAAAAGGTACTTCAGTCCGAAAGGTATTTTAATAATACATTACTTTCCCCATAACTACTCTTAACCTTTAGGTAGAATGCATTTTGGATGAATGCGCCTGTCGAGGCCCGGGTGTCGGGGTAATGAGAGTTAGGCCTTATTTACCGTTGTCTGTCTGGAAGAGTCTTCTGCCTGCAGCTGTAGCAGGAGCTAGCGTTAGCACTAGCAACTGATACATAGTCTCATAGTCAACATGGCCTTCAAACAGAATGTATTAGGTCATTTTTTTAACCTGATCTTTAACTGTAATGGAAATGTTGATTACCGTGGACAGTCATTCCAATGCTGATAATAAAGTCAACGGGGAGCTTCTGAAAACAACTCTCCACTGGATTCTCTTACAAGTGTAATTTAATTGGTTTTCTTTTCTGCAGGTTTGTCTGTGCTAATCACTTGGATGCTGCAGATGAGATATCTATCCATCATTCATTCATTTATCCCTCCATCCATTCATCCACCTACCTACAGATCATCGCTCCATTCGTTCATCTACCTACCTACTCATTCATCATTCCCTCCATCCTTTTATTCATTAATTCATCTATCCAACCAACCATTTATTCATCCACCTATCAATCCACCTACCTACCCATCATCCCTCCATTCATCATTGCCTCCATCCTTTTATTCATCCATCCATCCATTCATCCATCCAACCAACCATTTATTCATCCACCTATCAATCCACCTACCTACCCATCATCCCTCCATTCATCATTGCCTCCATCCTTTTATTCATCCATTCATTCATCCATCCAACCAACCATTTATTCATCCACCTAACTACCTATCAGACATCCATCCATCCATCCATCCATTCATCCACCTATCAATCCACCTACCTACCCATCATCGATTCATCTACCTACCTACCCATCATTCATTCATCCGTCCTCCTGTCCATCCATCCATTTATCCATCCACCTACCTACCCATCATCCATCAACCCATTCTTTCATCCTTTCATCCATCCATCCATTAGTCCATCAGTCCACCCTTTGGATTGTATTATGAGTGTATTTCAGTCAGTTTTCTCTTCTGCAGGAAAGTTTGTCTGTGTTAATCAGTTGAACGCTACAAACAAGTCAGATGCAGATCAAACTGCAAAATGCTCAAAATTCCTTTGAGCTTCTATGCTCAACTCTACAAATTCATTTTCATTTACTCAGAAAATAATAACTCAGAATCTTAAGCGCCAGGTCATTTTGAATGATCACGATAAACAATGCAAAACAAAATGTAATTTTTAGTTGTTTGCTGGATTTTGTTTCAGGCAACACTTTTCTCAACATCAAGCGTGAGATACAAAACACCACGTGAAAATGGTTCAGGCTTAAATAAGGGTCAAGGCCGCAGAAGTGATTTTCTCCCTGGGCGGCCGTCGGTCATTCTGTAGTGTGTTCTTCATGTTATTTATGATTATATACACAGATGATGTTTCATCATGATTGTTGAGTCTGAGTGCCTGGCCAATCACTCTCACACAATCATGTTCTCTCTCTCTTTCTCTCTCATAAGCCTATGTGCTATCTCCAGGGGTTACAGGTGAAGCAGCAGCTCTTGTGCTTGTGTGTGTGTATGTGTGTGTGTGTGTGTGCCGTCTGTTGTTTTGTCGCTCCTTTGGCCTTCTGTATAGATGCTCATTATGTTATTGCATTGCCCCATGCTCCCATGCTCTGGCTGAACTGAAACAGTAATGAGATTCTAGGGTTCTTTTGTATGCTCGCTCAGTGTCTTTGGCTGCCAGGGAACACTCAGTGGCATACCAGTGGAACAGGTAAATGACACAGGAATCTGAAAAAAAAACCTCATCTGCAGCTACCAAATCTCTCCATTTTCCACTTTTTTACACCTCCTTTGCAACTTTGGCCAGGGCTTTGATCTATTCATCAACAGACGGACCACAAAAGACATGAAACGAACACTGGACATCTGTCAATGGTCCCTGGTTTCTGCACCAAATGTCTGAAACTAACCATACTATAGTAAAACTGTTGTCACCAATACCCTTTTCAAGGAGCCAACAAATCATGTCTAGTAATATTATATTTATAAAAAAGTAAACATATAAATTATAGCCAAATATATAGCTGTTGTTTATTGGAAGTGACAAAGCAACTAGACATTCATTTTTAAAGAGATCTGGCAATTTCCAGTGATAGGAGGTGGTGGGAACATTAGTAAAGTAAGCAGAGCCAAAGTTAAAAAGCTGTACAACTCTAGTAGGAGCTAACATTAGCACTTTTATTGACTTAAAAATAATACAAACATTTGTTAACCTAATCTTAATCTGTAATAGCAATGTTGATTATCATGGACAGTCATTGAAACATCCTATAATAGAAATCAATGGGCATGTGCTGAAGCTGAAGCCGAAGCCTATTTGGGTTACATGTGCCACCGCCTCTTTTTGAAGTACTGCTGATACACCATCACTGGGGAGCCAACGCACTCAGAGGAAAGTGCAGGATTCCAAGCTCTGAATGAACCAATCAGTAGATGCCTGAGCCAGCAGACATTACAATGTGAAAGTGATAGGCAGAGAGCACGGCGATTTTTGCTCTCTTGGGCTCCAGCTGTTGTTGACAAACAGCATGACTGGGATTCGAACTTGCAATCCTCTAGTCATAGTGTAGGCGTCCTGGCCTGCTGAGCCACTCTGGCCCCTTTTCCTTTTTTTCATGTATTTTTAAATAATAAGTTGGATGCTACAGATGAACTAGTATGAGATCAGATCTAGGATGAAAGTTCATCAGTTGGAATTCCTCAAACAGCAACAAAGCAATGGCAAAGCAATCAAACATCATTCATTTTCAATGAGATTTGGCAAATTCCAATGGCAGAAGGCTTTAGTAACATTAAGGAGTCAGTGGTGCATCAATTAAGTTCAATGAAGTATAACTTTATGCAAAATAAATTGGCAATTCCCAGAGGGTACACACTTTAGCTTGGCTACTCTGAAACAGTTCTGCCAATTTTGGCTACTACCTAGATTTTTGAACCTTTGAACTTGAACCTTCCTTTAACATAAAAAAGACAAAGAAAATATGTTTAGTGTTTTCAATGACAAACATGTCTATTTGTTAAATTTAAATTTAGAAATTGATGCTGCAGCACACTGAAAAAAGTTGGGACAGATGGGGTGTGGTTCAACACTTTGGGCCAAACTTGGTGAGAAATATGTCAGTCAGTACAAAGACAGTGTTTCTCAGTGTAAGATTATAAAGAATTGAGGTCTTTCACCATCTACAGTTCATAATATCATGGAAAGATTCAGGTAGTCAGAGGAAACCTCAGTGTATAAAGGCCGAATAATCCACTGCTGAATGTGTGTGATTATCAAGCCATCAGTATCAGGTAAATTGTATCATGCAAAGATGAAGCCATGCATTATTTTTATGTAGAACCACTGGTGTGTTCTCTGGACCCAAAGTCATCTGAGATGGACTGACAGGATGGCTGGTAGAGCAGAATGTCATCCATCTTCTTTCAGTAAGCACTCACAGCTTATCAACGGTTAATACATCTGTCAAGTTCAGCTCTTAACTCAGTGAAGTTGCTGATAGAACCTGATTCATAAATTTTTTGTTGATGGTACTAAAAATGACTTCTTTATCTTTGCTCTTCAAGCTGAGCTGTAAATACATTAAAAGTCCAGTTACGTTACTGTATTGACTTTATTTCTTTTCGTTTTCAGTCAGGCGCTGTTTCCAGCAGGATGAGTTGAGGGTGACATTGGGGTAATCTCTCAGCCAATCAGATTACAGGATTAGGAATAACTGTGGTATAATACACTACACAGTATATACACAGAATGTTATGATCACGCCTGGTGTGGGATGAAGTCGAGAGGAATGTCACAGATGCCTTGTGAAAGGGTTTACTGCACATTTAAATAAATGATCACACTAGTCAGTTGTATCAGAGTGTAAAACCATCATCATGTGACTGATGTCCAAAAGGGCCTGATAATAGGGTACCAGGTGAAGGGTGGTAGCATCTCAGAAACGACAACTTTGTTGGAGAGCCGCTATAGTGCCACTAGAGCCGCTATAGTGACAGCGTTGATTTTGTAGGGGATGGTAACTGGGGGGCTCAGATAGACTAGTTCATTAATGCAAACATGACTTTTTAACCCAAATGGCTTGTTTTCCAGTGTGCCCGGAACATGAGCAGTAGCATTGAGCACATTCAGCAGGTAGGATACTTTTTCTACTTTTTTGTCAGATCAAAGCTGGTTATGAGATGAGATTCACTGTGTCAGGTACAATTGTCCAAAAAAAAGAAAAAAGAAACAGGTGAAAAAAAAAAGTGCTGCTTTGGTGTAAGTACCATTTAGTGACCCCTCCCCACCCGGCCCACTCCATTCTCCCTTCAACAGATCATTTTCAACACGGGAACAATGCCTGGCACTATTAAAGCGCGTTAATTAAATCCACAGCCAGTGCGAGATGCTTTTCGGTGGCCACTTCAGCCCGACGTCTCTTCAGTCCATTCACGGCCTCCCCGCACCATTTCCCTTCCTTAGAAAAAGAACAAGTCCTCGCGTGTTAACGGCAAATGAAAGGCCCTGTGGCGACGTTAATGGCGATTTTCAGCCCGTGCGGAACTACGCTAATGGCCGGCGCTAATTACTGAAGTGGCACGGGCCTTCTGAAAGAGAGAGGGATCGATATGGGGCGCGTGTGCGTGGCAGCAGGCCGATGTCACCTCCCCAGACAAGAGGGCATCATTACACGAGAGGCGGCAAAAAAACAGGGATCCTGTTCTTTTTTAGTGCGTATGCATGTTTTTCATACAATTCATAGGCCAGTTTAAATGGGGAGACTGAAGGCCTACAGTGTAGCGAGACAAAAGCTAGAGTGTAAAAGTGTGCGGGCATTAGAAAAGAAAAAGGCAGGGGGGGAATGAAATCTCAATAGAGGGAATATTGAGCTGTCCTTACACTGAACTCTACTTGTTACTGGTGTTTGTGAAGCGTTGCTCCATTTCAGTGAGTGAAATCAAAATGGGCAGTTTGTAGACAGGTGTATTTACCACTGTAATAGACAGCACTATTGAAAGTAACATTTTATGTGGACAGTCCACTGTTTATGCATTGCACTTAAACATTTCAACCTAAGATCTCTTTACCGCATTTGTGGTGCAGCTATGAGAAGCACAGATAATTCAAAGCTCACATATAAATGAATGCATTGATAAATTTGCTCAGTAAATGTCTATTCCTATTCAGATTGCTAGTTTATCAGCGGAACATTTGTAGTGAAACATTTTACACATCTCCTCAGTGATAAAACTGCTGCATCCAGACAGCATTAAAAAGACGAGTGACTTTGTAGGGGGTTCTATTTTCTATTTTCATGATGTTTGATCTTATGTGCTCATCATTTACTCGCCTTATTACTCTTAAGACTTGTATCTATTCTATTACATGATCAGTTTGAATATACAGTAGACACTATTTTATAGCTATATTAGTTTAAATGTATTTAACATGATATAGTGGTTATAATCACCTTTTTCACCAGCCTGTGGGATCTCACTTTTACAATGATGTCTAATGAACGAGCTTTTAGCAGCAGTCAAAAATCTGTACTTTCCAGTACAAGATGACATCTGCCTGGAAAATCACTGAGATTTGTCCGGATGGGACTAAAATGATCCAAACTAGCTCAAAAATAGTAGATAATTCAGCCTGTATTTTTCTTGGTGGGGAGAAAAAAAAAAAACACTGACATGTTGGATCCAGATGTAAATACATTCACAGAGGAGCTCCTGTAAAAGTAGAAATTGCCCCAGGAGTCCATGAACAATTAATCCAATCCAGCTTGGCATTTTGCCAAGGTTATTAGTAAATAAAGCTGTAAAGCAACATAATTCATCCTTCCATTCTTTAGTCAGTCACATCAGTTAACAGCGGGGTCCTGTGATCTGATGTTAATCAACTGACCAGCTGCTACTGAAAACATCAGTAGTCACATTTCCATTGACCCTGAAATATTGCAAATTAGCATTGCAAATAAAAATGTGTTTAATGGAAACACAACAATTGAAAAAAAAACTCAGGTTTTTTGATAAAAGTCTTTTGTGCTAAGATGAGGTGGTTTTTCAGTCGTATCGAAATTGGTTTATATCACAAAAGTGTAATGGAAACACTCAAATGGACTTTTTTCTCATCAAGGGTGTCACGTGATCAGCAAATAGAAGTATGGCTGCTAACTAAAAAGTTTGGAAGTTGCAAAGAAATGGCACAGCTAGCTCAAATGTGACTTGCAGTAGAAATGAATTTGCTAGCTAATTTGGTTGTAAATTGCAATAGAAATGTGTCTGGTAGCTAAACTTTTAGTAACTTGCAATAGAAATTGGACTCCTAGCTAACTGTGTACAAACTTGCAATAGAAATTGGACTCCTAGCTAACTGTGTACAAACTTGCAATAGAAATTGGTCTGTTACATAAATGTTAGAAGCTTCCAATAGAAATGGCACTGCTAGCTAAAATGTTAGGAAGTTGCAAGTTAGTCTGCTGGTTAACATATTGGTGATTTGCTGTAGAAACTGGAGTGCTAGATAAAGTGTTTTTGACTTGCAGTAGAATTTGACTGCAACAGAAAAGGGAATATGAAAGAATGTGAAACACACACACACACACACACACACACACACACACACACCTGTAGAGGAAAAGTGATCCTTCAGTGATTGTATAATTTGGCTAGCAATATCCTGCCAGTCTCCTGCTCCTCCCAGCCTCTGGTGCGTGGCTAGCTTCAGGAAGGATCCATTTACCACATTACCTTGTAGTGACGATTCATTTCATGAGTTTTCTCCGCCCAGCACAGACCTTACAAGGGCTCCTTTATGACCCAGTCCAGTCCACTGAGGCTGAGGCTCAACTCAACACTCTGTCCAACCCAAAGTCCTCTACAGTTGCCGTAGACCAACCGCCACTCATACTTTCAAAGGAGAGAAAACGAAACAAGAGAGAGACAGGGGGAGAGAGGGACGATTGGTATCTGCTCTCCTGCTAATAAGCCTTTGATGAGAGTTCCTGACATCCTGATTTGACGTGATGACAGTCAGTGGTTAAATGACACAAGAGAGGAGAAGGCCTATTGAGTGCACATACAGCACACACGTATGCTGAAAACTGAGCTGTCTATGATATGTGGCTCTTCAGAAATTAATATATTTTTTACACTGTTTATATGTCAATTAACATCATTTCAAATGATTTTTATACATTACCAGTCAATCGTTTGAACATACACATGACTTTTGTCCCTTTTTCAAAACTATGAAATAATGAACTATGAAACACACTGCCTGGCCAAAAATGGTCAACACCTGGATTGAACTAAGTAAACAGGTAAGAGCTTCCCACTGGATAATTACTGCATGGGCGATTATGTTTCAGCTGGCAACAAGATATTTAATACTAACTGATGCTGTGAGAAGCTTCTCATCTGTTAAACAACCATGAAAGACATTCTGTGTTTGTGGAAAACATGTTAATCTGTATCAGAAGAGTCAAATTATTGGCACCAAGCAGAGAAAACATCTGAGGGGATGCTGAAGCTACTAAAATCAGGTTAAGAACTGTCCAAAGCATTTTTAAAAAGTGGAAGGACAGTGATGGGGGAAAATCTTGAATGATCATCATCGGCAAGCACTTAAACTTTTAGTGAAATCAAATAATAGAAAAACAACAACAGAACTCACAGATATGTTTAACAGTGAATGTAAGAGTATGTCACCACACACAATGTGAATGGAACTCAATGGATTGAGCCTAAACAGCTGTGTAGCCTTAAGAAAACGACTTATCAGTGAGGCTAACCAGCAAAAACGGCTTCAATTTGCTAGTGAGCATAAATATTGGACTCTGGAGCAACAGTAGAAGGTCATGTGGTCTCATGAGCCCAGATTTATGATGGGTGCATCAGGGTAAGATGTGAGGTGGCTGAAGTGATGCACCCATCATGCCTAATGTCTACAGTAGTGCTGTGATCTGAGGTTGCTGCAGCTGGTGAGGTTTAGCAACATTATGAGCCCAAAAAATGAGCTCAGCTGAATATCTGAATATACTGAACCACCAGGTTATTCCGTAAATGGATTTTTTTCCAAGATCTTCCAAGATGACAATTCCAAGATAAGTCCAGACCTGAACCCTGTTGAGAATCTCTTTGATGTGCTGGAGAAGACTTTGAGCAGTGGTCCAGATCTCACATCATCAGTACACAATCTTATGAAAAAAATTAATGCAACTCTGGACAGAAATAAATGTGGCATTGCAGAAGCTTGTGGAAATGATGCCACAGTGAATGTGTGCCATGATCAAAGCTAACGGTGGTCCAACAAATTATTAAAGTGTGTGACCTTTTTTTTTTTTTTTGGTCAGGCAGTGTTTATGGAGTGACTAATTATTCAGTGACTAAAAAGGGTTTATTTTAGAAATTAGTCCCCTTAGTTTATAGTTTTACAGCAATGAGAAATCACAGATGTCATTTAACTGAACAAACCAACACAATAGCTCACATGATCAAAAAAACATTTTGGTCAATAATAATGCTGAAAATTTCTTAAATATGTGATATCAATGTTTCATTACAAAGTTTTCTGCATACTGGAAATATAGTACAATGGCAGCATGTATATATGTATGTATGTATGTATGTATGCCCAGATATGGTTGGCACTCTGCCCTGGGTGATCCCCCTAGTGCTTGATGCAGTCCTCCAGGTGGACGGTCGCTTACCGTTGAGAGTACACTGTGTGCAACTGGCTGCCGCTTCTCACCGGAGTGTGTGTATATGAAGTGTGTCGATTGTAAAGCGTCCTTGGGTGTCTAGGAAGGCACTATATAAGTATGTATGTTTGTATGTACTTTGTCCATATGATTCTCTGATAATTATTTATTCATTTTTAATAATTAAATTCATTTGGAAATATCACAGTCAATACTTGGCTATTTATTTTTCAAATACCACAGTATAGCAATAAACTGCATTATTATTCAGATTACTAAATAACTACACAATCATATAAGAATAGTATGATCACCCCAGATTGGAATTAGCTTGGCTCAGGATGTCACAGATGCCAGGTGATCCCTGACACATTCCTAGTTGTTTGTGTGTTCATTATAGAGGTTAACTGGTCCATTGTGGTGTGTTGATTGTTCTGTACAATTTGATCCCCTTTGGCATCAATGGTCTGTAGGGCACCACTGTTATATTGTTGGGAGGCACTCAGTGGAAGTCTAATCTCAATATACCTTCAGTACAGCAGCTCTAAGAACATCCAAAAAAGTTAGCAGTTTCTGAAACGCCACCACCCTTCACCCACTACCCTATTATCATACCCTTTTAAACATCAGTCAGATCACTTCCTTTGCCCATGATGATTGTTTTGCACTCTGCTACAACTGATTAGTGTGTTCACGTATTTATGCTGTATGTGTCATCAGTGATCTCCACGACTGAGTTCCAAAATAGTGGTGGTCATAATACATACAAACATACATACTTATATAGCACCTTCTTAGACACCCAAGGATGCTTTACAATCAACACACTTCATATACACACACTCAGGTGAGAAGCGGCATCCAGTCGCGCACAGCGTACTCTCAACTGGAAGCGACCATCGACCTGGAGGACTGCATCGAGCACTAGGGGGATCACCCAGTGCCAACCATATCTGGGCATTCACACATACATACATAATTACATCATACACAGGATAAGATGTAAAATATCCTATGCCAAACCATTAGAGCTTCACATAGGGCCCACCCTACTCTCTTACCACCAGCAGCCACACATCCAAGCTAGCTCT
>BRDA01038535.1:0-14534 GCA_036984385.1 Crenuchus spilurus
AATATAAGTACTTGTACTCGTACTCGGTTTTAAAAAATGTGGTATCGGTGCATCCCTAGTTACGAGGCCCTCTTCTAATTTTTTGAGAACCAATTCGCCTTTGATAAAAACAAACCTGACCCCATTTGCAGTTTGGATGCCCAACAGTTTGAATACCTAATGTCAAACTTACAATAATGTTGGAGAGCAGCAGGAATGCAGAAATCTCCTTCAGTATCTTCCTCTTCCAAGGCAGGGGCTTGTGGACAGGCATGGCAATGGAACCTCGGGGGGACATGGGTATGTGGCTTGGCCTTCGTTCATCTTGTGCATGGAGGGCCAGCAGGTTGGAAAAAATGCTGGCTCGACGCACATCGTGATGCGGTTCACGCCGGATGCCTTCGATGATGAAGACATTCTGCACACACAGCTCTACCACAATCAACACAGACCAAGCCAAGTTGAGTGCATTGACATGGCCATCCACTCCTGAAGCCAGAACAGCCACTATAGTGAAGTAGGAGACGGTAAACTGGCCCATGGATGCCCCCACAAGTAGTCCCATGTCCAGGCTTCGGGTGGGGTTCTTACCCAAGGCATGCTCTCGTCGCTCCAGCCGGAAGATGATGCATCCCGTCACTGTGACTATTATCATTAACCCAATGGTAATTGTGTTAGTGATGTAGTACATCGTCAGTGCCGTGTCTCTCTTCTCCTGTTCCTCGGCTGCTATGTCCACTTCGTAGACCACGAAGGTGGCTATGCCAGCCACTAGCACCACCAGACCACCTGCCGGGCCCAGCAGGACATCCCGCAGGTGGAAGTGATGCTCATGGGGCGGGTGATCGTCCACTAGCCGACCCACATTCTTCCACATTACGTAGGTCATGGCTGAGGCAAACAGGCTGTACTCAATGTTGAAAGGGTAGAGGTAATAGTAAGCATGCTCAAAGATGCTGCAGGAAGTGTGACTACACTGGCAACTACTGTCTACTTCAGATCCGGCAGCTGAAATAGATAAACAGATTCAAAGTTTATTATTTCAGCAAGTTAAAATGTTCAAAAAAGTTAAGATTATGTGTTTTCTTCCATTTTGGAAGAACTACAGTGCTAGCTCATAATGGGTTCAGTGTTCACAGTTTGGGTGTAAAGTCATCACTTTGTATATGAGTTTTCTTTAAGATAGCAACACTATTTTAGAAGAATCCAAAATGTATCACTTTTACTGTTAACTACATTTAATTCAGGTAATCTCTGGGATTATCAATGTAATGAAACAGATAAGCTCAGGCAATACTATTAAACACCTCCTCACTCCTTGCTACAGTGTATTGAATAGAGCGAGTCCAAACGAATGCCAGTCAAATCAGATGGGAGATGAAATTTAACATGGTGACTAAAGACGATAAGTGTGCTGTATCCATTTTTCTTAGTTTCAATGAATTCTCGGACCTGCAATTCTGTTTAAGTGAAGATGCAAGTGATTAGCAAGCTTTCACTACATGTATTCAGTGAAGAGAAAACAAACCTCTAAGCAAGAGAGTACGGGAAGTGTGGTTCAAGTTGTCGTCAGGATACACTGTTTGATGCAGCGACTCCTCAGTGACGGCCGTCATCCACAGCATCAGGTTTGTGGCTAATGTGAGCATTAGCCCGCAACTGCAGACAAAGAGAGATCAGTCATCACTGAGTGAACTGGGAGCTTGCTGAAGAAACAAACTACAAATTCCTAGTATATAAACTAAATAACCTAAATATAAAATATTGACTTATAAAATTCATATTAATCTATAAATTCTATAATATAAAATTCACTTAATCTACCTTAACACCATCCTGTCTTATCTCATTTTCAAAAGCATAGAGAGTGTGACCAACCAAACTAGTTCTCAAGAAACCACAGCTCATGTTAGGACTTGTATTAACTAAGATTAAGATTAAGATTCACCAAATTGCCAATGTGATTTTTCACACAACAGAATTTGACTTCCGCATTTAACCCATTCGTGCAGTGAAATACACACACACACACACACACACACCTGTGAACACACTACTCTAGTTTTGTCCAACAAGGTGCAAACAATGTACAGTAGATGTGCTCTTAAAGGTACAACTTGGTCCTTAACTGTCTTTAAATCTTAAAGGTTCATTTCATTCACTTTTCCAATAGAAAGGGGCAGATCTGTATCTTTTCATAACTGAACAGTAAAATAAATGTGAAAGTCTGGAGTGAAGACAGGATGAGAGGCACTACAACATAATCAGATACAGTTCTGTCCTCTAACTAAAGGTACTGATGGAGCACACAAGGGTCCACCCCATTCACAGGAAAGATAATGACACAGTGACCGTGCTGTATGTTTTTCTCTGAGACTGTTACATATTTCTATAAATGGTTGGAACCTCATAAATATCATTTGAAAGTCATTCATTTATACATTGACAATACTACTTCTACACTCACCGAGTTACATGTCTCTGAACTTGCACACAGTCCTTAGCATGAAGCCAGAGAAAGTAAGTCTGGAACACAGAAGACAAAGAGATCTTCAAAAACGATCAAATATCAGAGTTATAACTATGTTTTTTCTGTGTTTTGGTCATCTCACCTGCACCAGAATGAACACGGCTTGAACTACAGGAAAGATAATTTTGACTGGTGAGTCACAGTGTGCATATCCCACATAGTAGGCAATCTTAAAAACATCCATGATTAAACTACAGACTCCGAAGAGCACCAGGCCACCTGAAGAAACAAGAACCAACAATAAATCTACAAGTAATCTAAAGTGTATTCAGAGAAATGTGCAGACTTAAACTTGACATGTTTTACAATAGTACCACAGTGCTAAAAATTGGAATAAATGTACAACGAAATCACTTTTACAACCAACTCATAACCTGTGACCTTCGACCCTCCTTTTATACTCCTTCAGAAAAAGGTAAATTTTTACTAAAATGAGGTCACTGTAATAAAAACAGAATGCTGACCAAGACCTACTTCAACAAAATGTTCTACAGTAAACACCTGAGAGAAGCTGCTGTGTAAGCTATAGACTGTACTAGTTTTGGTGTCTTCATGATGTAATGATATACAGCATACAGACACAAGTATTGTGACCCCAGCTCGTTCAGAGTTTATCCTGCTTTTGTTTGAGTCTCTACTGTCCAGAGCAGGCTTTCTATTCAACTTGACATGAGGACTTTATTGCATTGAGTAACAAGAGCATTAGTGAGGTCAAAACATTGGATGATCACCACCACCTCATCAACAACTCTGCAACTCATCCCAGAAGTGCTGAATCATTCCAGAGAACACCGCTCCACTGTTCAGTGCTGGGGGGGTTTATACCCCTCTAGCACACACCTGGCAGTAGACATGGTACCAACATTTTCATGTTTATGTGCTTCAGTGAGTCCTATTCTATTGGCAGTACTTCTCTACAGGGACTAGACAAGCTGTGTGTGCATTTGTATATCTGTGTCACCAAGAGGTGCAACTAGTAGCTAAATTAGAAGAGGTGTCCACATTTGCATTCTGCTTAAATGTAATAAAAATAGCACAAATTATATTACCAGCATACTTTCAGTGAAAACAGTACTTAAATACATACAACTTCTTAATACAAAGGTGCTATCAGATCACTGTCATCAGAATCAAGTTAACTGGCCAGGTATGTTGATATACACATATAATTTGTTTCTGGCCATTTGTATTTAGTTTGTTTAGAAGACCTGAAGATGGGGACCAGAAGAACTGTTTGATGGGGACCAGTGGATGTGTCCAAGCCACAGCCATCATGCTATAAGCTAAAAGAAGATCCACTTGGGAGGTCTCCTGCCTTTTTCTTCAAACAGAAAATACATAGCTGGGGTCTGAACAAAACTTTGTATCTGTAAAATGATAACTTTACAGGAGAAGGAAAAACTTTTAATAGAAGAATTTTCTCTGGCCATGAAATGTATGCATAAAAAGCAACAGGCATGTTCTAATTATGTGAAAATCTGAAAACTGACAAAAATGGAGATACCAGGTTTAGGACACTGATCTGACATGTCTAGACTGTTGAGTTTACCTCTGAGCCACACGGGTCCTGCGTGTACATCCTTGTAGAGCACAGCCTCCTCTTCTCGGCATGTGTACACCTTGTAGATGAGCATCCAGGCCGTGGTGGGGATGATGATGGTGATGAGGAAGATTTGCAGATGTGTGTTGCTCACCTGCACGCCATTGAAGACGCTCCCGCTGACCAGCGCGCAGCCCAGGATGAGCACGTTAACGAGGATGAATGCGGACAGGAGCCAGCCCCAGCTGCCCGCGCGGTCTCTCCACACGTTACTGGATGACAGCGCCACGCTGGCCGAGCGGTGGCCGAATGGAGCCGCGTGCACGGTGGCGATCTGCTGAGCTCCCTCGGCCTCCTCCTTCTTCGCCGCCTCCATACACAAACCATGGAAGTGCAGGTTAAGATCGTGAAAGTCAAGGAACTTAATCGCGCTGAAGTCCATTCTGACTATAGCGCAGCATAGAGAAGCTCACCTCACACTCACACACACACACACACTGTGGCGCTCAGGCAAACACACAGGCCATAAACCACTGACTTATATACGTGCAAATCTTCAGGGTCACCTGACTGACCAAACCTATCTTGCGTCATATTAGGCGTTGGTTAAGCTGTAATATTTTTTATACCCCGTTATAACATCCCTGTCAGCAAGACCACACTGCAAAATGATTTTCTGCCCTAAAAATGTCTAAGCTACAGAGCCACTAAGGTGACATCCTATGTAAATAAAAATAATGCCTGGCCTAGTAAGACATGAGAACGAGATAGTTAAGGCATGGCCACGACTTACTATTAAGTAAAGATCAACCAATTTAGCCAATGTGATTTTTCACACAACGGAATTTGACCTCCGCATTTAACCCATTCGTGCAGTGAAACACACACACACTAGTGAACACACTAGGCTGTGAGAATTTGTGCCCGAAGCGGTGGGCAGCCCTTATCCACCGGCGCCCGGGGAGCAGTTAGGGGGTTAGGTGCCTTGCTCAAAGGCACTTCAGTCATGTCCTGTCTGGGGATTGAACCAGCAACCTTCTGGTCACAAGACCAGATCCTTACCACTAGGCCATGGCTGCCCTGGGAACTGGATAGCTAAGGTTTTGTCACAATTTACTAAGCTATGGGAACTAGATAGTGCATGGCCACAATTTAGTAAACTGTGGGAACTGAATAGTTAAGGCATGGCCACAACTTACTAAGCTGTGGAACTAGATAGTGCATGGCCACAATTTAGTAACCTATGGGAACTGAATAGTTAAGGCATAGCCACAACTTACTAATTTGTGGGAACAAAACTGTTAAAGCATGGTCATGACTTACTAAGGTATGGTAACAGGATAGTTAAGGCTTGGACACAACTTACTAAGCTGTGGGAACAAGATAGTAAACACAGTGCCACAACTTACTAAGGTGTGGGAACTGGATAGCTAAGGCTTTGTCAAAATTTACTAAGCTATGGGAACTAGAGAGTGCATGGCCACAATTTAGTAAACTGTGGGAACTGAATAGTTAAGGCATGGCCACAACTTACTAAGCTGTGGAACTAGATACTTAGTGCATGGCCACAATTTAGTAACCTATAGGAACTGAATAGTTAAGGCATAGCCACAACGTACTAATTTGTGGGAACAAAGCTGTTAAAGCATGGTCATGACTTACTAAGGTGTGGTAACAGGATAGTTAAGACATGGACACAACTTACTAAGCTGTGGGAACAAGATAGTAATCACAGTGCCAGGACTTACTAAAGCATCACTTTCCCACACCTTAATAAGTCATGGCCATGCATTAACTATCTTGATCACTACATACAAAGTTGTGGCCATGCATTGTTTTTATTTAACCTGGATATCACCTTAGGAACTCTATGGTGAGCTGGTTATCTTGAAGTTAACATTGTCAAAAGCCAAAATGATTACTGTTGGTAAAGCTACATTGAGGTATAGCTATGTGATATACATTGATTGTTGCTCATAGCTCTGCCAGGAAATACACAATATGTCCTACAAAATGATTGTGCAAAACATTTTTAACAGTGTTTGAACAGTTTCAAACCGTGTGAAATCCCCTTAAAGATTTCAGTTACTTGAAACTCAAGTGGAAACCAAACTGAACACTAGATGGTGTTGGAAAAGCTAAAGTAAGCTAAATGTTCTTTTGCATTTCTGAATGGCTAGCTTAGTTGTTCTAACCTAAAAAGTTAATTAGTTTGATTTTCTTGACGTTTTGAGACCAGTAAAGTTCAAATAATCTATTTAAAAATGATTCAGATTTACTTCTTTAGTTTAACTGAATCTGTGAAGCTAACATTGCTAACAAACACTAGCACTTGATAGCCATCTAAATAGCCTAGTTATTTCTGCCAATGTACTTCACCAAAACTGTACCTAAACCACTCAAAACCATATTCATATCTTAATTAAGGCCACACAGACTAGTCAATGTGGTTTAGGACTTAGTACAAGCTTTTAAAAAGATAACAAAAGCTGAAGAGATTACTCACTGTCTTAGACACTGATTCAAAGTAGGAAGTGCTGATCTAGCATAAGCATTTCTGCACAAAAGGCTGTGTGCTTCCCATCATTTTATCACAAATAAAGTTGTAATTAGGCATGACGTGAAGTCAAATTGTGTCCTAAAGCATATCATGTAGTCCATAAGACATTCATTAAGATTTGGATGAGTAGGATGAAACATGGTTTTGGTGATGTATTTTGACTTAAACAACCAGGCTGTTTAGGTGACTGCTAAAGTGTTTGCTAGCTTTATTAGCCCTGGAAAGAAAGTAAAATCTGGAATTCAAACACGTCTTGACTGATTTGGGGGTAAAAAGTTAATGTTATTTTGTGAATTATTTCTTAACTTAAACCAGTAGTTGCCCTTTTTTTCATGGAGCTCATCTGCTCTCAGCAGTGGTACTCCAGGAACAGTATGGAGAACCACTGATTTAAACAACATGTAAGAGCCAGTTAAAGGTTAATTCATTTGTTGTAATAATTTAGTTAAAAAGGTTAAAATACTTGAAAATAATTAAGAATGTATAATGTTTGTATTTTTCTAAAATGAATAATTGACTGTTGTAAAGAAAAAGAAGGGATGTTTAAATATTTGCCTGTATGAAAAAGGTCAGATGGCAGCTAGGTACGAAAGAAGCAACACAGTTTTTTGACCGAGCTTTATTGAGTACAATGTAACGTCTACTTTTGTGTTTTATAAGTAAACCTTTAAAAGAAGAATCAGTCTCACTCGCGTTTTTCAAATACTGGTTGTTAGACTAGCTGCCAAAAGTGATACAAAAGGTTTTTAGGATACGAAGTGCCACTACACAACACATTGTCTTAAAAGCTGCCATATCTTTCTACACTTTATACATAAGTTCACATAAGTTTTGCTGCTTACACTGGAAGCCAAATACGGTCTGAAAAATCTGTTATAGTAATTATTTCTATTTTCATGCTGTAGTAAGACAAGTTGGCATAAAATGGCATCATGATGTTTTGTCCAGCAAAAGTGAATGGCCTGCTTTGAAGGCCATAGACTACAATAAGATAATAACAACCAAGACATCATGAAGTTGCCTGAGCAATACTCTTAGATGACAGAGATAAAGAGAGATAAACCAGTGGTAGATTAAGTATTTTGTGAATCTTCCTCATGGGGTTAAATATATAACACATGTACACAGTCTAACTCCAGTTTAATTGGAATTAATATGGAAGAAAATGGTGTAATTCATTTTAAACCTGATTAACAATTTAGTTTTCCATAGCTAACAGCCCTTAATCCTCTCCAACAGGTTTTATGTTTACTCCTGTTATGCGACTAAGCGTTTAGTGCTTGTCCATAAAACAACACTGGAAATGACAAACATGTCCATCTGCTTGCCTGATATTACTTATGCAATGATCCAAAGTTATTATGTGTCCCTAAATACAGGGAACAGAAAATCTAGGGCAGGATTATGCAAAAAGTTTGTGCACCCCAGTCTCATTTTGTTGATTTCCTGTATGAAAATCAGTATCATGCATTTATTTATAGGAAACAAAAATATTTTCTGCTAAATTTCTATTTATTTTCTGAATTTAACACAATAAGAAAAAAACATACAATGTTTAATGTGCCATAATGTTGTGCACATTTTACATTTTTACCATTTGTAAAATTCAATAAATGAAGATTAAGTGTACATTAAAATGTTTTTTTCTCTATAGAAAATGATTGAACTTCTATTGACTTAAATAAATCAGTCAAACATTGTAGTTGAGCAGAGGTGCACTGGGATTTTTTCATGGAACTTTCTTAATCAAATGTTTGCATAGGACTGTAGTGATTTTTACACTACACCACGGGCTTTTGTTGAAGGTGGAATATTATAGGAAAGACCATGCCCTTTGGCCAGAAGGTGTTTTCTCTTAGTAATAAACATTCTCCTTGAGTCTTGTTTTTAAAATCATAATGTTACTGTTTGGATAGCACACTGTACAAGTCTGATTATTTTCATGACTCCAATAGAAGCAAAAGCCATTTTGATTATAAGAAATGATCAAAAACTTTCAGAGCAGCTTCTTAGTACAGCTAAGCATAGGAAATGATGTTGTTAGGCTCTATTTAAAAATAACTTTTAAAATGCTAAAACTTGACATATTAGTTCATTTGTGATCATAATTGAATTAAAAATGATATATTTTATATTCCTTATATGTAAAGTGACATATTTCATTCCTCTTTTTCATAATATTAATTTTTTTGAGTTGTATTAGTATGAGCAGTTTTAGATCAGAAACTAAATTGTGAATTAAACTGAAGGATTGAAATGGAAAGGATAAGAAGTAGATTCCTCACAAATATGCTTGAGTAAATGTAGATGTATCATTTCAAATGAGAAAAGTTGTAAACCATTAACAGTATATGTAAAAGAGTAAATGTAGTTAGTACTCACTTCAAAATCCATACCGTAGATGCTTGACAATACAGCAGAAAGACGATCTTGATTCATCATGGACAATATATCAGTATGACTTTCTTGAGTTATCGTGGATGACATGCCAGATTGACTTTCCTGAGTCATTGTGGACAATGTGCCAGAGTGATCTTCTTCAGTCATCATGAACAGTATGCCAAAATGGTCTTCTTGGGTGATGCTGTGATCAACATGCAGGAGCCTGAAAAGTGTATCAATAAGATTTGCTGCTTTTAGTTTCCTTTAGTTGTCCTTGCTTTGAGAGAAAAAGACAGCATAGGTCACATTTCACAATCTCAACACTCCCGTTCAACATTTATTGACCTCGATGCCATGCGGTATTAGAAAAAACAGCATCATTAATATGTTTGGTGTGGCTGATAAGAAAGAGAGTTTGAGCACATTTTGAACCTGGGCCAAATATATAGGACTACAAAGCACCTTCAGCAGCTGAAACTGGAACACAGTTATAAGCTGTCCATCCAGTTCATCAAACTTGGATAGAACCTCAGCACAGTCATCATCTGTCCTCTGTCACAAAGCCTTCATTTCTTGTTCTGTTGACACGGTCTACAACATCTAAGAGATCTCCCTCTACTAAATTTAGCTTGGCAGTATTAAAAATTCTGAAATTAAGTTTTAGCCTACAATAGATCCTGTCCTCTGCATGAACCTGAGAGAGGCCCGTTCATCGTCAGTCTATCAGGCTGATAACAGTATTTGACAGGTGTGATAATTCTAGCATTCTAATCTTTTCTATGTTGATGCAGTGAGTGCAAAGTATTCACCCACCTATTCACTGGAAACAACAAATAATAGGCTTTTATTAACCTTTTATTTCAGCTTACTCATATCAGCCCTTAAGATTAGCTTGATACTGAACCTCGCCTTTTTTCAATTTGATTAAATAAAGCACAGGAGAAATGATTAGTGCCAGCTGCTTCACACATGTCCAGTAATTCTTTTTAAAATAATAAATCAATACATTGAGGCATGCATGTCTATTTTATGAATATGATAGTACACATTGCACCAAATTTAAACTTATAAATGTTTGAGGAAATGTTTATTGTTGCTCATTTCTGACTCTGGAGACTTAAATTGTATTTTTAAGTCACTTAGGAGAAAAAGCCTGAGATAAAAACATGACATTAGATAGCCCTGATAGTATAATAGTCATTCTCAGTATACAAACTGCAGACACTTAGTCTTAGATGAGATGTGTGAGACTGAATTCATTCAGTCAGTACAAAAGAGAATTCACATCGATAGGAGCATTAGGGGTAATTTAAGCTATTATTAGAGTGACACATTAAACAGAGTTACACTTATAACTATTTAAACAAGCAGCTAAAGTATAGCTTTAGATATCATAGCTAGTTAACATTACAAATGAATTGATGCATTATAAGTAGACCATAGTAAATTCTCAGGAAATATTTCTTAATTTCATAGACATAGTTTCTCCAATATCACAGATTTAATGACTTTAACAAAAGTGTTATATTTTTCTATAATGTTCTGTAAAAATCTATATTTTTCTTATATTTCATGGCAGTTGTTAAATAACACTTGATAACAACATTGGATGTGTATTATGAGTGCAGTCTTGAATCCTGTGGACTGCTATATATGTGGGGACATTCTGTTGTAATTCTGTAGCTAAGTCTGTCTGACTTTTTAGTTGTTGTTTTTTTTTTATTGTGATAGAAGCATCACATTTCTTTGTGGGACCTAGCAAAATGTCCATACTTCTAGAGATTTTATATAATCTCTACAGTCCACATCAGAGAATGTATTGACTTGACCAGGAAAGACTATGGGAAGATCTAAAAGGCTAGCAGCTATGATGTAGTATTGTATTTAGGTGAGGTAACAGTGTAATAGCTTGGCTGTTAGTTACTTCACACTTGGACACCCCTCCATTGTTAAATATTTCACCTTGCATGACTAGATGAAAGTGAAATAACAGATGTGTACTATTTGTAGTACCTAGAACCTAGAAATTAAAACCTTGTAAAAAAGGTAAAACCTGTTTAAATTTAGAATTTTCATAGCAAATAATGTATTTCATAAGAAAAGTCTAATTTCATGGTTTCTGGTGATGTGATTGTATCAGGGGTCTATAGAACATAACTATATACTTGTTGCTGGCCGTATGTGTTGCACGTGAATACCGTGTTTAAGTTTGAATGTTCACTTACAGTATTATTTTGTAAGCTACATTTGATGGGATTTATGCTAGTTTTACTCAGAATGAAAGAAAAAATAGTCTGTATATTTGGTCTTGAGTTTACTTCACTGGTGAATATATCATGAGAGATATTCAAAATAAATGATTTACAGGTTAAGGTTTTAATCACAGATTTGTTGATCCTTGCTATTAAATAAAACATAGACTTGTTAGCTCTAAATGGCTAAATTTATAATGAAATTCATGAATTTAGTCAATATTTTCTTGGCAAATCTAAGCCCAATGTAGGATATTTATTTTAGATCTCTATACTGTACTGAGGTCATTTTCTCAGGAAAAATGACTTAAGATTAAAGTTTCCATCTAATTTAATTGTAGGGGAAACTACTGAGACGAGTAAAGATAAGGTTAAGGAGAACTCCTTTTTGTTTTTTCTTCTGATTGATATCATAATTAAATATCATAAATTGTAACATTATAACAGAAGACATAACATTCTTAGCTTTAATGTATATTAAGCTACAAGATTTCCATCCAAGTAATTTTGACCCATTTTTATTGGTCCATTTTTCATGAAGTGTGAAAGAGCAGCTGGTTCTTACCTACAGCAGTGCTCCGGGCAGATCTTCTAATGATGAGAACATTTGCCACCTTCAGTGTTTTATATCTACATTCTACCACCAAAATTTATGGGCATCACAAAAGTAAAGACAAGGACACCGAGCCTCACCGTAATAAATAAAAGTGAGGAACTGTCCAGTGTGGTGTTATGTAGCATGACAGCACCATTTATCATGTCCAGAAGATACAACATTTATGGGATAATGGCTGGAAGAATATCTGTAATGGTACACGTAGACATAAATGGGCACAGTGCCAGAAAAATGAAAAACATAATGCAGAAGTATAAGTCTGAACACAATATTTTTTTTTCTTCTTTTCCTAGATTTTATTGAGTTTTGTTGACTACGAGATTGTTTTATTTACAAATTACAAAATAATTATGTATATTTAACATTATTAATTTCACTGAAATATAATGTGTGTGTATGTGTGTGTGTGTGCGTGTGTGTGTGCATGTGTGTTCCCACGGTGTGCTTTTGGTGTCAATTTATAGGACTAATAGCAATAAATCAGTAAATAATAATCATTTACATTTATATTTGCAGTATTTAGCAGATGCTCTTCTCCAGAACGACATACAACAGTGCTTTGTTTCCAAAAAGAGAATGATCTCAACTAGTACAGACAGGTTAGAGTCTTCAGTTTAGACACTGTTAGAACAAAAACATTTCTTTCATTCATAATCAGCTTATCATTTACTATTCTCAGGGCACTCTAATAAGCCATTATTATGAGTGAATGGACTGTACATGAAGGTTTATTAATACTGTAATAGTCTAGAAATGTAAATTAAAAACAGCTGCATATTTGGTCAAGCAAAAGTTAAAGACTTCATGTTAGACTAGAAACAAATAGGACTAAAGTACAGGTAAGACAATAATAATTCTGTAATTAGTTTTCAAATTTGTCTTGTGAGCATTTAAGAACATATCCAGTCCTGACATCCACGTGAGATCTCACAGCTGTGCTACGTGACATCCTGGCAGTCACAGCAATATTTTCTCATTTTAGGCAGTCAGGTGACTGTGTGATCATGTGGCATAGGCACTTAGCCTTCATCGTCAAGTGTGTTGACAAAGCTACATTAGAGCTTATTAATATTACTGTGGGATGATAAGGTAGTGATCCATACTTTAGGGAACTACTGTATATTAGTCTACTCTACACAACTGCATAGATAGAAAAAAATTATAATATTACAGGATCAGGTCTTTTGTCTGAAGACTGTTAACAGACAAAATTAAGTACAATAGCTGTATAAATCTTTTAACACAACAACGCACTGCCAGAAGACAAAATAGTGCACAGGTACAGTACATTTTTGCCCACCAAGATATGATACTTAGGTTCCAATTCTGTATGTTAAAATTCACTACATTCAACGTGTATTCAGCATTTATGTATTTTAAAACAGTAAAATACAAAGAAAAATCTGGAGACAAGATGAATTTAGACAATGCAACATAAAAACAGAATCTGGTCAGTGGCGTTGTAGTGGGCGGGAAAGTGAAACTGAGTCACCAGGGCCCTAAGTGGAGGAAGGGCCCTAGAGGAGTCTGGAATTTTATTTTCCTTTAGATACTAGCTACTTCTCTTATATGGCCCCTCATCTTTGGAAAAAAAAGTATTTAGATACTTCTCTTATATGGCCCTTCATCTTTGGAATAACCTCCCAGACAATGTTCGGGACTCAGTCACAGTCTCAACCTTTAAGACTAGGCTGAAAACATATCTGTTTAGTTTAGCTTTTGGTAATTAATACTTTACATTACAGAAAGGTTGTAGGTCCAGGGGTGCACTGACATAGGGATTTATAGTGAACCGAGATGCTGGGGATGTCATACCGCTGCTCACGCGTTCACTCAGGTTTGTTGACGGTGAGCAGAGGGATGCCAGTGTCTCGGGAAGCTCCCATGCCTATTTACCTTCTGGCTCTCTCCTTTTAGGTAGGCTGTTCTAGATAGTTCTGCCGGAGTCAATAGCCACACTCTGATATGTCACATAATAATCCTTGGGCTATATAAATCCAAACAGAACTAATTCCATTTTTGTCTCTTTCCGAGTGAGTGATTGCCCACCGGTCCGGTCCAAGATTGATGGAAGGCTGATTACTATTCTCTCCATGATGCTTCACTGGATCAGATGCCCACTAACGACCAGCTACTGTGGCCTGTTTCAGATGCCCTACTCTACTGCCCACACTGGAGTTCAAATGGACTTTCTGGCTGTTATCATTGCTACCACTATCATCATCATTTCTGTCCCACTACTGTCACCATATCAGTTAATCTGAACATTACAACAAGATCATATGATTATGATTTATCACAAACTTAAATTTTTTTTAAAAAGAATTAGTAGACCAGAGGAGGATGGGTCCCCCATGTGAGTCTGGTTCCTCCCAAGGTTTCTTCCTCCAGCTCTGAGGGAGTTTTTCGTTTAGTAATTAGGGATTAGGGACCACTCGTTCGGTTGTCGCTGTCACCGTTCCTTTTTGAGGGAGTCTCGACCTCCTTCTTTGGAACCCTCCTTGGTCTGAGTGTACCCCCTGGGTAGGAGGAGACCAGATGATTAAGAAAAATTTTTTTTAAATTCAAACACTATTTAGTATTAGTATACTAGAACAACATTACAAGTCTAATTGACTATACCACTGTCATCACCCTGTCTTTACTACTACTATCACCATCGTTACTATTGTCGG